>JAODPA010019198.1:0-30110 GCA_025585075.1 Nepenthes mirabilis | reverse complement strand
TTGTAACATGTAAAATATATTATAACATGCAAATCTTATCTATTATAAGCTTATCCATTAACTATAGTTCAGCAGCAAATTCATGGATAACAGTGATTATACAATCGCCTAATATTAACCAATTGTCACGCTCTTGGAACTCTAAAACCCAGCTTAATGACTCAACCAAACTAGACTTGTGATTAAGTACTATTAGGGACACCTAAGTTAGCATGCTGGCAGCAGTTCAGTTTAAAATAAGGGACACTTAAGTTAGCATACTAGCAGCAGCTCATCTTAAGATAAACTCTATATAAGGCTACGTGAGGGAAGGGAAGAATAAAGGGAAAACAAAAGGAGAAAAAGAGAAGAAAAACTGTGTGGCCGAAGGGAAGTGAAGGGAAGAGGCAGAATTCAGCAAGTCAAGTGATCAGGGGAAAGTGTACCTATGCCTTCCTTCCTTGTTGTGTTTCTTTGATTATTCTTTTAAGTATTGTTGTTTCATTACTTCAATTTCCTATTTTATTATTCCTTTACTGTCATAATATTATGAGAAAATCAGATTTAAAGAAGAAAAAATGCTGTTGGATTATTTGATATTAATTCTGAAATTCAAAATCGAGTATCCAACCGGTGACTAAATATCGAACAATAATTCATCCAATAAATACTTCAAGTTCAAACTCTTCTTTTTCAGTATATAAAAATATTTTCAGACTCGAATATTTTACTACAAGTATGAATATTATTTTCAGAATTGAGTATTTTACTGTAAGTATGAATATTGAATGGGAGCTCTACACCATGTTAAGAAATTTGTATGAAAGATTATTTTCTTCTAGAATAAAGAAACAGACTGTAGGGTTTCCATAAGAAATTTTGAAGTAAGCAACTAGACCAAGGATAAATCAACTGATAGTATATTCTGGCATACCTTAGTATGTTATGGTGGAAGATCGATATCTGATAATTCAGTTCAGTTTAGTATCGCTGAGGCGATTTCGGCCCCGTCTATTGGGTATAAAGGTATGTACGACTCATCTCGAGGTACAAATACGAGTTCCGGCCTTAGATTGTGTGAACAGAACACAATCCATTCATCTCGGGGTGCAATACAAGCTCCAGCCTTAGATTGTGTGGACAGAACACAATCCATACTTCGATCAACCTCTCATTTAGCTGGTAAGGCCTATTGGCTTTGGTCCTTACAGAAAAGTAAGAAAAGAAAAATTATCTGCAAAGCTTGAAGAAAAGTACAAGAATAGAATTGCATGTTTTCTGTCCTCTATAATGATTCCTATGTATATTATTATATTTTAACTAAGAAAGTTGTATGATTTTTGTTATATATATTATACATTGTTGAGTATTTGGCTCACTCTCTTGTTGTTTTACTAACCTTTCAGATGTACTGAACGAGTTCAAACCAGATGAGTAGGAGTGAATGATAAAGGATATAGCAGATATTTTGGGAATGTTATTTTATATGTACTAGTTTATCGTTAACGTAAGATGTATGTAGGAAAGAAGAAAAAATGTATCTGATGTAAATTATCTGGATAAGTTTTGAGATTTGTACTTAATATGAATATATGACAACTTTATTTTGATTGACACTAGTTGAGTTTTGCTTCCGCAAAATTTTGTATGATTTTAGTAGGTATCTCTCCTTATTTGGGTCCTGTGTATGATATGACTATTATATATGCATAAAATGATGCCGGAAAAGTTTACGTCTCTTTATGATATTGGTTGGTAAAAGATAAGTACGGTTAAGAATAAAGCTAATGATGAATTAGTACATGGGACGCCACAGTAATTGTTGGAGGATTGGAGCTAATGAGCTGCAAACATTTATTTAAGCAACATGCGTAGGTGCTTTAGAGGACAATCTTATTGTTAGTTTTTATAGTAAATCTTTGTTGTGTGGTTATGATGTCTAAGCAACACCATATTCTATAACCTGTTGCTGAAATGTTTTGGCTGTAACTCATATATTTATTACCTAGTCTTGAATTTGCTCTGGCCTGTATAGGAAAAAAAAATAGTCCTCATGATAATTTTGTTCTTGTTTTAATTCAGATGTAGTGACATTAACTTTTTTCTCAAAAAGTTGTAATTCTTTTGTTAATATATCTAGTTTATTAATTGTAGCATTGTAAGATGCACGCTAGAACTTCTATCTCCCATGTCTTGAGTATTTAATAGATTTAAATCCTTTCCTCCAATAATGTGGATATTTAATATATTCATATGCTTGGCTTGCGTTTTTGTGTGTAATACTTGTGTATTCTTTCGATCTTTAAGTCAATTTCTATTTGTCTTGGCTATGGATGAATTGACCAACTACTTTCAAAATGTTGTTGCTATATACTTTTTGTAGATTATTTAGTTCTTGTGGATGAGATAATAAGAGAGGGTGTTAATGCTATGTTGAACTCTAGAAGCCAAAGGTTTTAGAATTAGTATAACAAAGGTTGAAGGTATGAAATGTAAGTTTAGTAATATGGAAGTAGATGGTTGGAAGGCGAGAATACACACTGAAAGCCTACTAAAGAGGAATTATTTTAAATATTTTGGATAAATGGCTCAAGAAGATGGGGCAATTGATAAGGATATTACTCTTTGGATTGAAGCTGGCTGGATGAAGTAGAGAAGTGCCACAAGGGTCTTGTGTGATAGGATAATACCCCTAAAACTTAAAATGAAAATTTCAAGGTTGACATCAGGTGAGCCATGCTCTATGGAGCTATATAGATAGGAGTGTTGGGCGGTTAAATGCCAACTTATGCAATCAGTGGTAGTAATAGAGATGAAGATGTTGTGATGGATGTGTGGTCATATAAGTCTTACAAGAAGAGAGAGCATTCATTTTGATGTTATCCAATAGAGTTGGGGTGGTACCTATAGAAGAGAATGCTAGAGGTGCATTTGAAGTGGTTGCTTATATGAAATGATGACCATTTGATAAGTTTGATAAGAGATGTGAGAGCTTGGAAGAGGCTCATGTCAGAGGCAGAGGAAGACAAAAAAATAGTTTGAAGGAAACCATAAGGCATGATCTTGTTGTTCTTAGTAGAGGATACTCCATATAAAAGAGTGGAATGGTGGCAAATAATCCATGTAGCTGAACCCACTTGGTGAGAAAATGGTTAGTTTGGTTGGTACTTGTTGACTTCTCAGCCTTGCATGAAGATAATCAAGTGGTGTTGCAAGACTGCATAAATTTGATTCGAGTTCTGGGAATTAGCTTCTTGTTTTCTGAATGGATTGACCCAACCATGGCCCTTGCTTTCTGTTGTCCTTGCTCGTCTGCTCTCACTATACATCATCAGAGTCATTATCTAAGTTTGGCTACAGTGGTATTTGATATGTATTTTTTGCTAGTTTCGTAGGTACCTTCTGCATTTGAAGATAATGCTTATGGTGTTATTACCTTTATGTGATGGACAGGTTGTCATGGTTGTCTGCACCCCACCCAAAAAGGAAAAAAAAATCTCTGCTGCATAATTTAGCATTTTCTTTTTGTCTGCTATATATTTTTCTCTTTTCTGATCTCTTGATAGGAGTCTTAATATTGTGAAACTGATGGTATTTTTCTTTTCATATATTCATTTGCTGGGGAATTAAACCTAGGTCATTGGGTTGGGCAAGTGGGTACACAAATGCTAGGGGACTCTTAATCTACCATTTTATGGACTGAAAGTTATATAGTTCACTTCTATTTGACTTTTGAACTCATGTATCTCTTTGTGAGCTTCTAGAGAATCTGCTGAGCAGAAATCTTTCCGATATTCTATTGAGATTTCTTACTTGTATTATGCATTTTCAATTTAGAGGATGCATTCCTGTTCCTTCTATTTGAATTTGAAACTGTGTGCTGCATCTAGGCTGAGGTGAAAAAAGATCTCACAGCTGAAGAAGTATCTAATAATAAAAAAAAAAGAATTGCTGAGCTGGGAATTGCTCTGCTTGCTGATCCAGAGGCCAATATCCAATCTCTCAAGGAGTTGTTGCTGTTCTGTAAGGATGAAGATAATGTTATTGTGAAGCTAGCATTGCTGTCTTCTTTCACTGTCTTCAGAGACATTATACCTGGGTAGGAATTGTATTCCATAAGCTTTTATTCTGGTTTCTATGCTATTTTACATTTCTCATGGTCCATTATTGGACTGTTCTTTTTTGTTGCATTATGCAGCTACTGTATCAGGCTTCCTACAGAAAAGGAGAAGGAGATGACTGTTTCTAAGTCTGTGAAAAAGATGCGTTACTATGAATCCAATCTTCTGTCCTCTTATAAGGTTGTCCATTGACTTGTGAAGTTACTGTAATATATATCCACACTGTCATGAAAGGACTATTTCTTGAAAAAAACAAGCTGACTAACGGTCACATTTAGTTTTTTAGAAAAATGCCTTTTCCTGAATTTGCACAGCAAGGAAAGGGCTGGTATAGTTACTTGGAAGCCTAATGTGCTTAAATTATTAATTTTTGTAATTATGGTATGGGATTATTATATTTGCACATCTTAAAATTGGACACTTTGTGCTGGCAAAGAACATGTTCAGCATGAGGTATTCATGGTCAAAGGGCATGAGCTTTTCACGTGTTTAGAAAGTTGATTTTAAATCATCAGCTTCGAGAATAACATGATAAACTTCAGTAATATCCAGTATATTGTGCCAATCATAGTTTTTTGGTCATGGATGATGGCCGGTGATACCACAGCTAAAAAACACAATCCTCACTCCCTTCAGTGATGTGTTTTCCAACCAACTCTATGCTTGTTCTTCATCTAATATGATTTGCTTAAATTTTTTTCTCATCTTCTTCTCATCTCATCTACCTGCTGTCTCCTTTTTTTATGTGTAATTGAGGAAATAGATGGAGCAATAGGGGTGACAAGTAAAGGACAACATCTTGAATTGGTTTACTAAGGTAGTATCATAGATGGCTGTACAATGGCTACAGTTAGATGTATTGGTGATGGAAGGTATTAGTTAGCCGGTGGCATTGAAGTTGGTTTGTGTATGCTGTGGCTGAAGGTTAAACACTGACTCTAGGTGGCGAGCTGATGGTCAGTGGTTGGTTCTTGATGCACTTTTCTGGTGAAGTAGCTAGATTATCATGGTGGGTGCTGGTGGTTGGGTTTTTGAGGGGATTGTGAGGTGATGATTGGGCTCTGAAATGGTGGGATGCAAATGCCTTTTGCAGATTCCTTGGAATTCTTAAGTTTGGTGATATTCTGTAGTGGGGAATTTAGAGTTTGAGGATAACATAAGATTTAGATATACTTTTAAATTTGTTTCATAGCTAATAATTGGAATTTATTTTTGAATTTCCAAGTGCTAAGTGACTAAGTGAGATCCAAAATTCAGAAATGAGAGGATTGACAAAAAATGCAGCCAGTGAGGCTAAGTTTAAAGCTTATAATATGTTGTACCGTAATTCAGGGTTCAAAGAGGGAGAGAAAGGCATATGCAAAATAGTTAGAGCAAGAGAAAGGAGTAGGGATTTAGGTTGTATCAGATATATAAAAGATGAAAATAATTGAGTATTAATAAAGAAGATGACATAAAGAATGATGGTGGAATTATTTTAATAAACTATTCAATGAAAATATTATAGAATAACTAGATTTAGAAGTCAGCAGGGAGATAAGTAGAAAATCTAAAGGGATACACAACATGAGAGTTTAAGAAGTTGAGTATGCACTTGAAAAATGAAAAATGGAAGTCGATTGAACCAGGTGAAGTACCAAATGAAAGTTTTAAAATATTTAGAAAAACATGGAGCAATTTGTTAACCTAACTTCTTTAATTTGATTTTAAGAAATAAGTAACTGCTAGATGAATAAAGGATACGTATTTTAGTTCCTATTAAGAAAACAAGGGAGATATTCAAAGTTATACTAAATATTGAGGTACACGAGTAATAAGTCATACTAAAGCTTTTGGAATAAGTCATCGAACAAAGAATTAGGCAAGCAATGATTATGTCCGAAAAATCAATTTGGATTTATGCTTAAGCACTGACCCACTGAAGTTATATATCTTTTGAGAATGTAGATGGAGAAATTTAAGGAGAATGAGCAAATCTATATGTGGTTTTTATTGATACAGAGAATGCTTGTGATAGAGTGCTTACATAAGCCTTATGGTGGGTGTTAAGGAAGAAAAGTGTTGGTAAAAATATATAGCAATAATAATGTAGGGCTAATGATTGGTGTTAGGGCTACAGGAGGAAATCCTAAGAATTTTTCTATTAACACAGGAGTGCATCGAGGGTCTATCTTCAGTCTTTACTTACTACCTTAGTTATGGATGCACTAACAAGAGATGTACAAGATGAGGTCCCTTGGTGTATGTTATATGCATATTATATTGTTTTCATGTAAAAGGTTTGGAGATAAATTGGCATGTTGGATTGAGACATTTGAATCCATAGGGTTTAAGATAAGTAGAAGTAGAATTGAATAGCAAAGTGTAAATTTAGTAATTCTAGCAGAATAATGAATAAATTAAAATCCTGATTTTTTTTTTTATTTTAAATAATAGATTTCGTTATCTTGAATTTATAATTTAAGAAATTAGAGATATAAATAATGACATACCACATAGGATTAATGTAGGTTCGTTAAAACAGGGAAGTGCATCGGTTGGCTTTGTGGTTGAAATATACTTTTGAAGCTAAAAGGAAAATTTTATAATATGACTGTTACAGCTGCTATATTTTATGGATTAGATGTTGGACAATCTAATTGTATGTATAAAAAATAGGCGTTTTGAAAATAAGACTACTAAGATGGATTAGTAGTTTCTCACTAAAATATAAAAAAACAATTATATATAATAGTAATTTAGAAGTTGTACATATAGAAGATAAGATGAGAGGAAGACATTTAAAGTAGTTCGGACACTTAATACATAGTCCAACAGAAGTATTTGTGAGGAAATGCGAGTTAGTTGTGATTAGAGGGAAGAAAGAAAGAGTTAGAGACAAAAAAAATCGGAATGATATGATAAAAATGATTTAAAATTACTTATATTATCAGAAAATATGTTACTAAATTGAGTGAAATAGCGAAAAAGAATGTATATAGCTGACCCTATTGAGTGGGATATAAAACTTTGTTGTTGTTGTTATTGAAGTGAGATCCAAAATATAGACCGAATTTGATGATGCATCCAAAATTGAAGTCGAACCTATGGTAGAACAAAAAAGATTTGTAACTGTTAGATTCTCATGAAGAAGTTCTCAATGTTAAGCTTTTTCTCCATAACAGACCATAGCTTCATTTCCTCACAAGATAACAACGTTTCAACCATATGTTTATGTTTGTGTGTGTGTCTGTATTTGCATTCAGGAGTTTATGAATGTTTGTGTGTGTCTGTGTTTGCAGTCAGGAGTTGATGAATTTGTCCTTGTTACTGAACATACTCTGGCCGTCATCTGGGAGCCTCTAGTTATTTAAATTTTGAGATGTGAGTTTTACCAGTGGGATGAGCATGATGTGATATAAGATGCATGACCACACAAATTGTGAGGGATTTAGTATGCTGCAATTTTTTTTCAGGTTACTTTAATTTTCTGGGAAAAGCTCTGGAATTATTTTATGATAGTAGAACTTGCAGTGGTGTTGGATTTCTGGAATATTCTTCTTTAGCATGCCAGTTAGACTATAATTCGTGTATGCTATTTTTTGTTTGGAGTTTCTATAATTCATTTATGCTATTTTTTGTTCGGAGTTTATGCAATTGACTAAGTTCCTGGGCTTAACCATGGTATTATGATGTGGATGCTGCTTCTGTTAGACCATGTGAACCTCTAATAAATCTGTCTAAATATGATGTGATATGGGAACCTATAAGTTACTATTAGCCTTCGTATTGTCTCAATGTGCAGGTGTTACTACTGGAATCCTGCTTTTCCGCTTGGATTCTGACTTTTGAAGTGTTGTGATGATGGTTTTTGAGACTAAGAGGCTTAAACTGGAAATATTTCTCTTACAGTTATGCTGGCTGTTGCTGTTACTGCAGATAGGGTTATATCTGTTGATACTAGTTGGATTGTCTTGCTGACTATATTTCTCTTTCCATTTCTGATTCCCTATATAATGGCACATCAGGTATACTTGCAGAGATTGCTCAATCTAGAAGAACAGCCTTTGCTTCATCAAGTGACTGTTCGCTGTCTTTGTAATTTGCTAGATGCTGTGCCTCATTTCAACTTCCGTGAGAACATCTTGCCGGCCATTGTCAAGAACATAGGTTCCTCAGATGATGTTGTTAGGTATTGTTATATTTATGTTAATTAATTTTCTGTGTACAAATAAATGATGGTGACTTGCTCTATTTGATGAGTTCCTGCCTCAGTAAATGACTGTCTTGCGGAATGCTTAACTGTACAACTTAACAATGTGTCAATGAATTTTAATAATTTTTTCTTTTCATACTGTTTTGGTAATGGAACAATAATTGGTGGATATATATTGATATAGGACCTTGATACCAATATTTCTTTAGACAATGACAAAATTGCTTTATGTTTCTGTAGCGGCTATATCGGCAATGTATTACATTATATTGACCGATATTTGACACATCAGCCAATGCAGTTGCTATTTTGTGATCTTTGTTTGATGGTTGTAGTATATGATTGTTTAAATATGTAAAATATGATTAAATAATTAATGAGAGTAACAATAAATTAGCTCTCAACGCTACTACTTAATTTGTAGTTTTTAATTGAGTCTTGAATTTCTCAAACATATTATTCGCCACCAGTTTTCTAATTATTTCTACAAGATGGTCATTAGTATGAACTTAATTTGATCCAACTTTCCTTTGTGCTATATGATCTCGGATGAGATGTTGCAAATCTCAATGTGCTTACTTCTTGCATGAACATTGGATTCTTTATCATGGCAATGTTTGACATGTCTCGTAAGATGATGTTCTCTTTTGAAAATTGTTGCCGCAGGTCTTGCAATGTTTTCCTCGGTCAAATTGCTTTATATGCTGCCATGTACTCAACTTCAAATGATGATAATGCAACTAATCGTTGCTTCTTTGAACTCAATCACATCACATTTGAGCCTAGGCAAAAGATCATCACATCAGAGCTTCCTGCCCAGTCACTATTACTAAAATCATTTGGCTTGCAATCAACTTCCTTTTTGTATTTGATTCCTTGACTCTAAGTTATTGAAGGACCCCAATTGTTGCTGTAAAATGGATCTTGCTATGATAGATTATGAATCTTGAAACCATGCTTACTGCTTGAACGATATCAGGTGTTGTATTTGTGGGATAAATTAATGAAGCTATTGCTATTTGCCATAAGAGTTAGTGATATATTCATGATGTACTTACAGTGCTTTAAAGGGTATTTCTTGAGTAGGAAAAAGCGTTTTTGCAAACATTGGCATCCACCTTATTTGCATCGTCAAACATCTTCCGCTTCTCATTCAATCCCATCGCTGTTGGCATAGGTTTGCTACTTGCCATGTGAAAATTCATCAGCAAACCATCAACATCTTTCTGTTGAGAAATGAAAATTTCATGTTTAGATTGTTTGACTTGTGTCCCTAGGAACTACCTCATAAGACCTAAATTTGCCATCTTGAACTCTTTGATTTTGGCCTTCTTGAATTTCCACAGTCTTTGTGTTTGTCTCAATGTAGATCAGGTCATCCTATGGATGAAAATATAGGTATAGGTATTGGTTACAGTTGGATTGATAGCAGCTATATTTGGTGATATTTATCGGTACCAGACATATCAAATGCCAAATACTTTTTGCAAATCAGAATCTGAGGGTTAGTGATTGACCGATGCATTGAAAATTATCGGATTTATCACTGATGCGGCAACATATTATGCATTTGTCTCTGTATGGGGCGATAATTGGTTGATATTTTTCATGTTAGCCAATATTTCATTCCATGGATCATCCACTTTCAATAAACTAATAAGAAATCCTTCAATTCCACCATTTTTCAGATATATGATGGTTTGTTTTGGCTTATTTCCAGTCCATGATGTTGGAATGAGCAATCTATTTTGCTGTTCTTTGCTCTTGGAGCTTGCTTCAATTCTTGGAGTGCCATTTGAAGTCGATACACTTCATCTTCTTTCCCTGTTATGTGAAATCCATTAGGTTGTTGCATATACACCTCTTCTCTTAACTCTCCTTTCAAAAAGGTAGATTTCATGTCAAGTTGAAAGACCTGCAATTCTGTTTGAACTGCTAAAGCAATTATATTTCATATGGTCTCCATTCAGGCATCAAGAGCAAAGGTTTCAGCAAAGACCACTTTAGTCTGCTATGAATACCTTTGCTAATAACTTCACTTTGTACCTCTAAATGCTTTCACCTTGTACTTTGTCTCGTGTACCCATTTAAAACCAATTGCACCCATTCTATTCAGAAACACAAAGTAGGAGTTTATTGTTGTGAAGTTAAATGTGGGGATTTAGTGAACAGATGATGAGTTGGCAGAATTGGTCAAAAGGAGGTCAGTGAAATCTGCAGGTGAGGCGAAACGAGGAATTGGAATTCCAAGTTTTATGATTTTATGGCAGGATCTCAGCAAGCCTGGGAGCAAACAAGTGGCAGGTTTCAACCTCTATCACCAATGATAACAAGAGGACATAGTGTCTGCAGAATACAGCTGCTTTGAAAGGAATTTGTGGAGAGAAAGAGAAGACGTGATTCAAATTTCAGCAGAGGAATGAAAAACTGCTGAAGGCTAATGGTGATATAGACAACCGAGGGTGCTATGATGCCATTTTTGTTGGAGGCATAAGGCAAGATTGTGGAAAAATATTGTGATACTAGAAGGAAGAAAATTATGATGTAATGTGAAGAAGACTTGTAACTTTTGTTTGAGTGAATTACAATTTTAATTTACTTCACTATATATAGGTGAAGGATGAAGACGGCGGGAGATCACTAGACAATCTTATGTCTACATGATTGTAGAAAAGCTGAGATATCTTCAAAAGCCAAGTGTCTTTCGAGACCCTAGGTGAATGAACTTAACCTCATTGAATAAAATCAATGAGAGTAATTACAAATTACTTCTCAACACATAAGGTCCAATTTAGTCTATAATGCAGTTTGATGTGGTCTTGTGATGCCCGATTGCAATACATGTTATTTGATACGATTGATATTAATATAGCCGTGACCAATACTGTTACCTAGATTTTCATTCATGCTTACAAAATTTTATGCGGATATTGTATTACAACATAAGGTCCAATTTAGTCTATAATGCAGTTTGATGTGGTCTTGTGATGCCCGATTGCAATACATGTTATTTGATACGACTGATATTAATATAGCCGTGATCAATACTGTTACCTAGATTTTCATTCATGCTTACAAAATTTTATGCGGATATTGTATTACATGATTGTAAGTATGGAGATGTGAAAGGAGTTCGAATGGTACTACAGCACTAATACGGTGATACCTCAAATCATTCTAGCATCAAGAATTATTATTCAATCAACAATTCTTCGTGTTGGCTTGATTTCCATCAATCGAGTAATTGGAAATAGTGAAACTCACCCTACCTTTCTACATTCCAAAAGCGCTACTTAAATGTTTAAAACACCAATTAAATCCAAAAAATAACTTGGCAAAGGGAAGAGGCTGATTATGTTGGCGAAACCACATTTGGTCAGATTTTCCCAAAGCTATAGTTGCTTTTTGAAAATCTGGTGGGTGATGGTTAATTATCTTCTACTACTGGTACTTACTGAAAAAGCAATAATAGTTTTTGCCTAAAGTTCTTGTAAGATTACTTTGCAAAAGCATTTCAAAAGCTACTTTATGAAAGACCATCCTTACTGTCGGCGTGGATACAACATATATGTTGTGTATTTTACCAAATACTATACCAGTTGACCACAGATTTGTCGCTTCTGATTTGCACCCATAATTAGCATGCCAACTGGTTTACGTGTAGAACTATCTCATCTGCAATATCTCTATGTGCTGCAATATCTTGAACAAAATGGTGCCAGACATCAGTCTGTTTTGTTTTACATGTGATGGGGACAACCTGAAGCCTTTTGTGGTCCACAAAATGGTGCCATATCTTGAACAAAATGATGCCAGACAAAATGGATTACATGTAGCCTTTTTCATTTCCATGTCCGAGCTGTCTGATTGGGCATTGTAATCTTACTTTATAAAGTATCTCTTTGACCAATTGTGTAATAGAGGGATAGAAAGTTTGAGAGCGTTCTCCTATTGAGATTCTAAAGCCAATGACATTGCTACTGCTCCTCCTAAACTCATGAATGGCTCATTAGTACCCGAGAATCCCACCAGTTTGTTTTACTAGAATTTCCAGATATTTGATGATACCACTGTCTGCATGAGATATTAGAGTGAGTGTTGCCCGTCACATAATGCTATCAACTGCGCAGGATTAGGGTTGGAGTGGGCAGCATGCAATATTTTATTAAAAGGTTGAAGATGAGCAACAATTATAGTTGATTCATTAACCTCACCTACGGGCATGGAATGACATAGCGATTGCAGTGTTATGGATGTTTTATAAGATTTTGTGGCTGTCACTGAGGGTTTTTTTTGCAAGACTATCGAAATGTTTCTAATGCGTGGGTTTGCTATTATTTGATTCAATAATATTAAAATATTTTAATGATTTTATACATAGTTGAAATTGTATGATTCAATTTTTCATCACAAGTTCATTGAGTTTTTTTTTTTCTTGAAAGAGAAACTCGATAACATTATCAGTAATGTTGTCTAATGCATTCTATGAGATAGATACACTTGTGATACTCTTGCATAATATGATGTTAAAGGTGCACCTCATGCGGGCCTAGGCTCGAGATTCAAAGCCTTGCACCTCAATATACCTAGGTGAGGCTTATTCCAATAGAAGCGCACTTTTTTTAGGCTTGAAGTGCTTGCTTTCAGCACTTGATAGATTTTTTTTAAGCAATCACAATTGTTGGGATACCTTTTTGGGCAAGGCTCCAACCTCATAGCCCTATTTGCTTCCTCTTTACTGAAGGCATAGTTGTCCTATTCACTTCACTTGGCTCCCCCTTGCCTTGACTGTGACAATGGTCGAATCCTATCATCCCATTTTCTCTTTTGGGTAGGTATAGCATTTTCCTTCTCTAATTGGAGAGTTATAGGTCTATGTAACAACACATTAACATTAATAGTTATAGTTGGCACTCATCCCATTTTTTCTGTCATCTTGGTTTACTGAAAATGTTCTTCATAGACCTTTACAAAATTTGCAAGTTTATGGGGCCTTTAGAGGTAGGATAGGTCATTTCAAATGCAAAACAACCGTTTATTACAACTAAAATTCCAATATAATACATAAGGATGAACCCATATGAAAAGAGAGTAGGGGCTAGAACATAGGGACATAGGTTCAACCTCAACTCAATGGGTAGCTCATATTAGTGGTTCTTATGCTAATACTACTAAAATAAAAAATGCTATGGCGCACTTTCAGAGTGCAACAAGTATCTTAGACAAGTGAAGAAAGATTGGGAGACTATTTATTTACCCATTGATCTATCTACAATAGAACTTTTTCTTATATTCTTTAAAGTAGTAAGCAAAATATCTAATACTGGGCATCAAATTAATGCATTATTTGAGAACCGTAATTTTATTCTTAAGTTTTTCATTAAATCAATTGTTATTTTTAATATTAACTTTAGAATTGATAAATGTAATGAGTGGATGATTTGAAGAATCGATGGTGAGCATGATGAAGATAATTTGATGATGAATTTTTGACAAATGGTTCTATAACTAAAATTGTTGTAGTAAAAGAGGTTGCACTTGTCACTAAATTGAGAAATAGTGTGAACTTTGAACGATGAGTGCCTCTAGGCTACTCTATTAGATTTTGTAAATGATTAAGATTTTAACTTTTTGATTAAGATTCTAATTTAAAGAGAAATATGATGTTAAAGAAGTTATTCAAGTTTATAAGCTAAGGGAGGAGAAGATGAATTTTTATTTGATGATGATAATAAATTTTAATCTTTACAATGAGTATCTTGAAAATAGTATTTCTAGTTTATTAATGGATTTTACTATTTTTGTGGATTTGTGGTGAGTTGTGCTTATTAATTATTATCTTTCATGTTATTAGTTGAATTATGAGTTTTTGATAAGAAATATGTTTTGGGTATTTTTTATTCTATTATTAACTTTAATAATTAAAATTTATTACAAGAATATCTTATATATATAATTTATAAATGGGGCTTCACTTCCATCAGGTTTGCAACTGTACCTTGTGCCTAGACCTTGGCAACCCTTTGTGCGTTGATAAATCTTACGCCTTTAATAACACTGCTTGTATGATGGCCATACATCTATTGGATGATACCCCTTTGTAACTGTCTTATTGTCTTATGAGGACAATTACCAACATTTTAATATTATGTTGGCTCTATTGATGTCGGTGGTCTCAAAACCTAATACGTATTAGATGATAAGGGTTTTGTTCCATGCCTCCAAAAATTGGTCATACACTCATTATTTATTCTTAGTTTTTCAATCTTCTCAAAACTTTCCTTGCTTAAAAGTAGTGAACCACTCCTTAAATGCTTTTCAATCAAAGCTTTCTCTGCATAAAATTTTTTTGCTCGTTTTGTAAGATTCACTTATCAAGAGAAAGTATATTATTGGCTGGCAATTGTACATATGTGTGCTTGCAAATATGATCACATAACTTGGCTATTTTTCGACATGCAAGCATCCTACTAGTTGTTTCCATAGAGTTTTAGCCTGTTTCTTTTCAAATGCTGGCTATTATCTTATCTCCTCTGCTGATCTTTTATGACTTGCTTCTGCTCTGCAATTGCAGCTAGCTGCTTAAACTGAGTTTTAGGCTTGAAATTGCAGGAAGCTTTGCTTTACTGCTATCCGGTCCCTCTTTATAAATGAGGGCAAACATGGTGGGGAAGCAACTGTAGATGCTGTGCGTTTGATAGCAGATCATGTTAGGAAGCATGATTGTCAGTTGCACCCTGACTCTGTTGAGGTAGGCAGGATTTCCTTGATTTAATATAAACTCAATCCTTGTTACCAAATTTGTGGTACAGTATTAAAATCCATGGAACATCTTAGCGTGCGCCATTGTTACCAAATTTGCAATACAGTATAAAAACAGTTTATTTTTTCATCGGGTGTCCTTATGAATCGCAATTCTTGACATGGTATGTGGTCCATGGTACATAGAAGCGTTCACAAATCTGGCTAGTATGATGTGCATACATGTGCTGGTCCTTGTGAATACTACAAATTTCCGATTTTGCTGGTACCTTTTCCTTAGTATTGTCAAAATTGGTTTTATTTCAGGTTTTCTTGTCTTTATCATTTGATGAAGACCTTGGAAGGTTAGAAAAGATGGATGACAATAAAAAGAAGAAAAGCAAGGGAAGAAAGAACTTGCGAGAGCAAGACCAAGCCCAGACCAGTAATAGAAAAAGAAGTAGGCAGGAGTTGATATCGAAAACCAGAGAAGAGGTGCTTTAGCTTTGAAATCTGCCCACCACTTGCTATTTCCCTTGAATATTGTTTGTTCACATTGTTAATACTAATTATTTCAACAGGTAAGTGCTGATTTCAAGGCTGCTTCATTTTCCCAAGATATAACTGACCGCAGGTGGATGCAATCAGAGACACTTTCTGCTGTCTTTGAGACATATTTTCGTATTTTAAGACATGCTGTTCAGTCAACCTTAGCAAGGTTTGTATCCTGGTTTGTTATAAGGTTAGAGCACCTCCAAGCTTATGGTGCAATGCTATCTCCCTCAATGACTTTTATAGTTAGTTTTAACTTGTTTGGAGTTTCAAAATTTTGAAAGTGAAAATAAATGATGTCAGTTATCATCATGTTTTTGGTTAGTACGTTGATATTTGAGTTTCTACTAGTCCATTATGAGGATTTGGAGAAAACCTTTCCAGTGACTGTTGGAAGGTTATATGCTTGGTAGTCAATGATGGAAGTGAGAAGATGTGGTTTTGCAGTTTGTAATGAAGTATCTATAAGTTCATTTTGGTCTACATAGGAAAACTTCCTGGGATTTTTATAAATTTTGCAGAATAGTTGCCTTTTTTTTTTGTACTAGATTTATTATTTTTTTTTCATTTGTTCTGGAGAGATATATGATAATGTGTCAAATTTTAGGCATCTAATGCCTATTTAATCATGCAATATCTTTGGGTTAGTTAAGATATAGTGCAACTGCCTTCAATTATTTATGCCTCCTTACCTGCATTTTAGAGAGGTGGTTTCTGTGCATTGAACATGTGATTTCAAGGTTATTATGGAAGAGGGTGAAGAGGAGAAGAAGATGGTGTGACTGGGAACAGAGAAGAATAGACTAGGAAGGGGAGGAATCAATTGTTATTCACCACACCCGAATACAGAATCTACATCAGTTTATTCAATTTGTTGACTGTAATAATCAGCTACAACTCTTACAAGTTGCAACTAATTAACAACCTTAACTAATTATGGCTTCTTCTAGTCTTTCCTTAACCGATGAGGTACTTGTTGATCTGCCATTGGCTTCCTTCCTGCGGCCAACCTACTGTTGATTTATGTGCTTTGTGGTCTTCTGTGCTTAGTTTTCTATCCTTTGGTCATTGGTGTCTTCTTGTTGGATCATAACAAGATTTTGCAGGGTTTGACCTGTAATATTTTAGACTAAGCTGACTTGAAATGAAATTTAAAATTGCATGTTACACGGTAAGGGCTAACAGCATGGTTGTGAGACTAAGATTGATAATAAAGTGGCAGGGTCTATAGATATGAATTAAGTATGATCTGCAAGTTATTGTACAGTGTGGGGGAATTTCAAAAATTTTAGGGAAAAAAACATTGGTTGTTGCAGACAAATTATGCATTACAAATTTCTGGAATTAAATAATCTTTTAGTAGTTTCAGAATCATTTTTGCCGAGTTTGAAACATCATACTTCAAGCGATCCGGATTGCATTTTACCATCTTTCTGCTGTTTTCATCAGGGCTAAAGGGACCGGTAATTTAATAGGTGGTACCTTTGCAACACATCCACTGCTTGCCTCGTGTTTGAAAGGGGTGGGACGGTTCTCTCATCTAATTGACTTGGATTTTATGTCCGACCTTATGACGCACCTCAAGATCCTTGCTTCTGGTGGCGGTGGTTCAGACTGTTCTGAAGGGCATTTGACAGTGTCTGAACGTCTGCAATGCTGCATTGTAGCCTTCAAAGTGATGAGGATGAATCTTGATTCATTGAAGGTTGATCTGCAGGATTTCTTTGTCCAGCTGTACAATCTGATTCTTGAGTACAGACCAGGGAGGTATGCACTACATGCTCTTTAAAAATAGGTAGATTGAGAAAAATATGATTTCTGTCTACTTGGTCTCAGAAATTAAGTTCCAGTTTCCCATAAGACTTCATTATTGACACTCTATGACTTGCATTTGTTAACACCTCGTTTCTTAGCATTTATAAGCACCTATTATGAAGAGCTATGATTTTCCGGCTCTCTTGTCAACCTCTTGTCATAATCTAGAAAATCCAATTAACATCTATGTTGTAGCAGAAGGAAACAAGTTTGCCCATTGACTTAGGTATGGTGATTTTCTCTCCTTTTAACTGTGGAGATCACCCTGGCCAGCCCTGTTTGGACCATATTTAGAGGGCACAAATTGGATTAGTAGATGGAGGTGGTATGGAGACAGGGTGGATCTAGGTTCAACCCATCTTGCTGTGATCATGTCCTGTTACTAATAAATTATTGTAGCTCCTAGTTGTATGAAAAATTGTAATGTATATATAACAAATAATGCCAAACTCTAACTTTCTTTTATTAAAAAAATATAATTTATTGTAGAATTGACAATTTAAGTGGTAGGTGGCCGTTACAGTTATGTAATGATATTTAATTGGTGGACTTGTTACCTCACTAAATGCTTGGAAGTTGGAACTTGTATTTAAAGTGGTGATTTTTTTGTGTTGTACATTAATCATATGCTTGGCCACTTGCTCTGTAAAAAGACTTAGGTGCCTGTTTTCTAGTTTGCGATATAGTATGAGGGTTATTGGGCACCTATGTCCGTGAAAGGGATTACCCTTTTTCCCCTACTGGGAGGTGCCTACACAGCACTACTTATGTTTATGATAAGCACTGGCATTTGCCTCCTGGTGTTTTGAATGTGTTGTTATTTGACTTTAAAAATAGTATTTAGTCTGTCAGCTTTTTGGTTGTGCAGGGACCAAGGTGAAGTATTATCTGAAGCTTTGAAGATAATGTTGTTAGAGGATAGGCAACATGACATGCAAAGAGCTGCTGCCTTCATAAAACGTTTAGCAACTTCCTCATTGTGCTTTGGATCCTCTGAATCCATGGCTGGTATATTAGTTTTGTATTTGTATACTGTATTATGTTATGAACTGTCTATCAGATCATCTTCATAAAGAGGAAATTAGGGTAACTTGTGAAGAGATTGTTAAGTTGAAGAGTTAAGAGAGACTTACAGACAAGGAGGATGGGAGAATTAGACGAAGGGAAGGGAATAATTGCACTAAGGAAATCATTTCATTTCATTCATTTATAGCCATTCTCTGCACCACTTGTATCTCTACAACCACACTAGTCTTTAACTACCTTTCTACTAACTAATACAATGACATGTTAATGTGATCTGGAGCCTACTAGGCCGAGCTTCCTAGGTGATGGTGGAGCCTTGCAAACGTGCATATGTCATGCCATGACATACTTGCTGTGCATTTTTTGCTCTATATATTGGCCTGAGCATTTTTCATATTTGTAGTTTACCTCAAATTTTCCTTTCGTACATTGATGTGGTTCCTTGTTCTTTTGCAGCACTCGTCACTGTCAAGCAGCTGCTACAGAAGAATGTCAAATGCCAAAATATGTTAGAGAATGATCCTGGAGGAGGCTCAGTGTCGGGCTCCATTGTGGTATAGACTCTTGCATCTACTTATGCTCCTCCTCCCCGCTAATAAAGATAAAAAAAAAAGAGAACTAAGAAAATAAGCTTTGTATCCCAGAAAAAAAGGATGAGTTAAAAGATGTTATTTACTGTTTGTAGCTCATTTTTTATTTTTGTAATTATTTCGGTTAAAAAAGTTCCTCTGTCCTGTTTATGATATTAGCATTCTGTGGAAATAATTCTGTGTAGTGGTTGTTCTAATTGTTGCATGATGCTCTCAACATGTGTATATATGTATGTATTGGCACATGAAGGTGCTGTCTAGGCATCATTGTTGCACTATGCAGTACTCTAAGGATCATTGTTGTGTACATGAATTTTTGCGTTCCTACCTTTCTCTCGAGATGTTTTTAATTGAATAGTCAAAGTCTTGCATTACTAATTTTGTGTTCCTACCTTTCTCTCGATATCTTTTGTAGCAATTATAGTCAAAGTTTTGCAATACTAATTTCTGTTGGTTGTCTGCAGAAATACCAGCCATTTTCTTCGGACCCCCACCTTAGTGGTGCACTTGCTTCTGTCCTTTGGGAACTTAATCTGTTGTCCAAGCATTATCACCCAGCCGTGTCGACCACGGCATCTAGCATTGCTAGTATGAGCAGCGCGGGTCATAACCAAGTTTATTTATCCAGTGTGACCCCTCAGCAAGCTTTTATGGACTTATCACTGGAAAGAGAGTCATTCATCCCTAAAATTGACTCAAAGAAATTGAGTCAGAAGCGTAAAAGAGGAACTACTACTTCAATATTTGCTAGTAATGGGTCTGCCCTGGATGTAACGAAATCGGTTGACGAAGAGACTTTGAAGAAGAAACTTTCTGTGCATTTCAATTTTCTTCGGGACATTAAGGAGCAAGAGAGATTGCAGCATGAGTTGGATCGTACAACTTTGTCCCTGAAAATGTATAAAGGGCACTACAGAAAACTAAGAAAAGGTAAGCAAGCAGGTGGTCAGAAGGGGAGATTGAAGAGAGATTCATAGAGAGGTGCGCTTCTAGCCTTCTGATGTTTCGACCTTCTGTTCTGTTGGTTATTTTTGTCATTGTCTGTGGATTATTTAATATTTATCATTATTTAATTTTCAAATATTAGACAAATATTTTATATTGTAGCGTTTATTCTGTGTGAATTATAATTGATTAATTTATGTTTTACTTTGTTCAACTTTGGCATAAAGTTGTATTTGGAGAGCTTCCCCCCCTCCCCTCTGGGCATTGCTTGAATAAGCTATGATGAAATTGTCTTTTGAGTGCCAAGCCTCCAGTAAAAGCAATCTGTCAGAATTGAATTGATAACCATCACATTACTAACACGGTGCTCCAATTTATGACCCGACTTTCAGCATAATTTTGATGTTTGTCAAAATTATTTTTATTATTGATTTGACTATCTTATCTTGCTAATTATTTGGTGTGAGCTTGCTATATATGGCCTTAATGCCTTGATGAGTTCTTCTTCATCTTTAATTTTTTAAATTAATTTTTTTTTTCGTGTGTTTGATAAACATTGCACTGTACCTGCACATGCTCTCGTTATTTATCTTTGTAGAGACTATTTGATTGGGCTTCAGATTGTGTTGATTGGGGAACTAGGGATGTGCATTTTCACAATATGACATGTATTTATTTTGTTTGAAGTTCTTGAATAAGCCATTTAAAAAATTTCAAATGGAAGTTCAAGCAAACAAACTTTAAAAGCTTTATTGTATTTTAAAATGTTTAGACCTCTGCGAGAAAAATGGAATGTTAAGGAGCAGTAGATTTATATCCAAACAAGTGATTTATTATTTTTTTTAACCTGTTTTATTTGTAACAATGTCCCTACTTTGCTGACTTGAGCCAAATTTTGGATGTATGACTTTATTCAAAAAGATCACGAACTAGAACTCTTTAATCTTTGATGAAAATTTCTTTTACCCATTTCTTGAGGCAATCTACTATTAACAACTTCTTTCCCATCGAAGAGAAGCAAATTAAAGGTTTTCATAAAAAATCCTTGTAAAGTCAACTAAAATATTTTGGAGCTACAAAGATAACTATTAAATCGTTAGCACTGCATAAAAATATTTCTCCTAGAGTAGCTGTTAAGTCTAGGATGCAGCAGTGCAGTTGAACATGTGACCATGGACCTAGTGGTTAATTAACCTGTTATAAGTTTATTAATTATAGCAGCTCATATTGGTACAAGTGGATTCTTTAGCCTCCTGATGGCTTATTTCTCGTAAGGGGAGGGGAGCTTATTGCTACGGGAGAGTTGTCATGCAACTTGGAGCTCAGGAGATGACTTATTGTATAATGTAGTAAGATAACCTAGCGCCTTCTCTTTGGCACCTCTATTGGTGGCCTTATGGCTGGTCGGACCGCCACATCTTCCTCTCCTCTCACATCTTCTCCCTCCTCCTTTTTCCCCAAAGTCCTTTTCTTCTCCCTTCCTTTAGGTGGTCTCTCGTTTCTCCTCATCTGAAAGACATCGTTATCTGACACTATCAAGATGGAGGGTGATGAGTTCTTGGGTCTCTTTGATGGTGACTTGGAGGCTCTTATTTCCAAGAGCATTGAGGTTTCCTCTGTTGCACAAGCCTTGTTAAACAACTGTTGCAACTCTGAGGTGGCTCGTAGAGATAATTTGCTCGTCTATGTTCACAATCTCCAATTCTAATGACTGGAGGTGGAGGGGCTCTCTCTCTTCCTCTGAGACAGTGGATGTATGTTGGACTTAAAGATACTGTGGCTCCTCTGTCTCATTGTTGCGCAGACGTGGTCATTGGTTCTCTTAACCAATAGAGAGCACACTGGAAATTCTACCTCTGATTTTTGTTGGTTACTGTAGGATTTTTAAACTGCCACCCAATATTGTAGGTGATGGGGCTAAGAGATGTGAATTGATATTGATGGGGTTTTGCTTAGAAAGGAAGGTTCATTTTCCTTTGGTGGAGTTAATCTGATACAAGTGACCTCTGTGTAGTGCTACAGTAAGACCTCGGTCTGCTACAGTTCGGCCGCAGTGATGTTGCTACAGTTCGGCCGAGGTGTAAGGTGCCGAGGTGATGGAGCAGACGTTGCAGAGAGAAGAGGAAATGAGATAGGAGAGAAAAGAGGGAGGAGAGTCAGAGAGAGGAAGAAAGCGAGAACAGAGGAGAGGAGAAGTGAAGAGTATTTTTCCTCCGTCATTTTCATTACAGCAGTCGGCTTATACACACACTACCCACGCATCTCCAACAGCACACCCCACGCATCTCCAGCAACACACTACAGCACATGGTTGCCATGTGGGCAAAACAGAAACAAAACAGAAAAATCAGTTATAATCCCGCAGCTTGAGAGGTAGTCGGGTTAGCCGTGTGCTTCGCCTGGTACCCTGGTGAGGTAGTGGGGGTGTGGTTGTAGTTATTAGGCCCGTAACATAATCACTTAATTGTTTGTGGAGTAATCTGGGACTTGTCAGTCAGGACCGATGATAATGCTCGGCATGCTTGCATGGAACTCAAGAAAGATGAGTACAATAAAATTTTCATTTAGGCCAATTTTCATAGCCTCCCCCTGGAGTTCTGGTCTTCTGACGGGCTCAGTAATGTTGCTAGCTCAGTTGGAACCCCTATTTGCTGATTCACAAACAGAAGTCACGACCTGTACTGTTTTTGCTAAGATCTGCTCTAATGTTGAGGTCGATGTTGTTCTTCCTGGCTCTGTTTTTCTGGTTATTGGGGTGGACCCTGACTCTGGGGAGGAGTCGATGGTTGACGTGGGAGGTGGTGAGCACTCTTGAGAGCCTAACCTTTGCTTAAACTGTAGGACGTATGGGCACTTTGAGTGATTGCTGTGAATTTGCAAGACACTACTTTCAATCTTGGGTCAGACCCAAGAGAAAGGAGAAGTTGAAGGCTAATATACTTCCTCTGGACAAACACTCCCTGGTAGTTGATGTGGCAGATAGGGGTGGTCCTTTACCTGGCATGGATGACCTTACGGGCAACGGGGGTTTATCCCATAAGTGCACTGTCTTGGAAGGTCTGAAGCTGGTGTGGATGTTTTGGTGGAAGACAACCCGACCCCTCCTGTTTCTGTTAGACAGGTTGTTTTGTGCCTTCTGACGCCCCTTTTGAGACTAAGTTGGTCTGCCCCTTCCCTCTCCTGAGTCTCCTTTCAGAAAATGAAAGTTGCAGGTTCTTCATGATCCGAGGAGGGTATGAGTAATTTTTAAAGCAGAGTAGCCTGAACGCTATGCTAATCTTTACAAGGAGCCTGAAAGACTTACCCTTGAGAAAGTATCAAATGATTATGTGGCTTGTTAGAATAATAGGGGGTCCGAATGAGTTCCTTAAAATATAATGAAGTTAAACACTTCATTGGTTTATATCGTCTTCTGTTTTGCGCCATTATTGAAACAAACATCTGTGCTTATAATGTCCTGCCGGTATCCCCAGAAATTGCTGATAGTGTCAGGTTGCTAATCGTGTGGCTGCTAGCGGTGGCTGATATGGGTTGCTGGGGAACCTGGGGTTTGTAATCTCCATGTGGCTACCAAATTATCACTGTGAAACTGTTTCGCGGATTGATAACCTCTTAGTTAATTCCCCTTCACTGATGGCTCTAATGAGATCATTGTTCGGCGTAATCTGTGGCTTGCACTGGGAGCTATCTCCAACTCCATTCGGGGTAAGCCTGACCAGCGTTCTTGTATAGAGAGGCTTGAATTTTTGAAAATAGTCGTTTGTAATGGAATGCTTCGATCTGGGGGGCTAGGAGGGATGTTGACCATCGTTAAAGAGCTCCTTGACGTCGTCTCCGCAACTGCTCTGAGGAAACTCGGCCATTGAGCGGAGCTCCTGGAGAAGCATGTCGAACCCAACTCGCAGTGAGTTCAGTTTCCTCGTATGTCAATGTCGTTATGAACTTGTTGGAATTTTTAATTTAAAAATCCTTAAAATCTAATCAATTTGTTTTGAGTGGTATGTTGGTGCTGAATATCTATATTTTGTTATCGATCAGACAGAATTTTATATGATTTATCTAAAAATATTATTTTATTTATCTCCGTCTGAAGTGAAACAAATTAAATCTCCAAGTAGGCCGAAAACTAGTTGAAAGGTGGTCAAAAGAAACTCATTAACTCTAAACCCAAGTGAGGGCTCTTTATTCTGTTTTTTTTTTTTTTTTTTTGTTATAAATTTTCTCGATAAAATGATTCATTAACTGCCATCAAATATTAGCCTTAGATTAAGTAGTTCAAAAGATCTAATGAAACTACATTAAAGAAATCTTCTTCTCGTGAAACTGATGAGATTGACATTTAGTTGTCTAAGAAAGTATTAATATTAGCATATTAATAAGATGTGTCAAAAGCTGAAATCTTATTTGTGAGAGTGGGCCGTATGGAGTGGGTTTAGCAATTTCAACAGTACTTTTGGGATGCCTTTTAGACTAGATTTGTACGTTGCTGATACTGTGGTGTCATATTTATATAAAGCAGGTTAATACAAAAATAGATGAATGTATGAGATAACATACTCGAATGGGTGTCTACGGTACTTAAAAAACGCCTCTATATTATTTCCACCCGTAATTTCTACACCTCTAGAGAAAAGGGCACGGCGCAATCAGGCAAGGATCCCTTTAAGTTCTATTTAATTTTGAAGGTAAATTAAGTCTGTAAAAAGAAGATACTAGTAATTTGAAGCTTTATGGGTTATTTTGATCCGTTTCATTAAGTTTTATGGGTTATAGAATAAATTTCTCAAAAAATTTGAATCACCGCGCATCGAACATGTTTATGTGCAGCAAAAGTGTGAGCATGATAAGATCATCCTAAAAATAGGAAGAATAAATAAATAACAAAAATCGATAAAAGGAGTTCAATGGCAATCTTCTTAATTTTTTGGGGTCAAGAAGAAGAAGGAGAGAGAGATATAAATTGTAAAGTTTGCTTAGTATTGCCCTAGAAGATAAAAATGTTAAAGGGTCACTTCGAAACTAAAAATTTAATGAGTTTTACTCGTAAAAAAGAAAAATTAAGATGTCTTAATTGATAATGTTTTGTGTTGCGTATCCGGATTTTGGATCCGAGCAACACAAAAATGAGATGATGATTGAGTAAGAGAGAGAGAGAAGAGAGTATTGAACACAAGAGTTTTACGTGGAAACCTCCTCTTGAATGAGAAGGAAAAACCACGAGGCCTGGCCTGGAAAATATTTCACTAAGTATGATTTTGACGTTTACAAGGTGTTGTCCGAGCGTTTACGAGCGTTTTGGCCGAGCGTTTGCCTTTGCTTTTCTCTCTTTCTCCTTTCAGCTTAAAGAAAAAATCCGGTCCATGTCTGATGCCCCAAGTGGGGTATTTGTAGGAGAAAATGTTACCGTTGGCTGCTAGGTGCCAGGCTGGCCACCTACTCTCCTGACACACCTCTGCTGTGTCAGGCTCGTTATCGTGAATGGGAAACTTTTGGCCGCCTGAGCCGTTTCGCGCCGTATTTGCCAGGAATGTCAGACTGCTGTGTCAGGTCTGGCAGTGGTGGCGTGTTTGCAGGCTTTACGTGTCTTTTGGACGTTTGTGGAGCTGAGCTGGCGTTCTCGGACGTGTTGGAGAGTCCTCGTACTTCATAGGAATTTTGCCTCTTGTTTGAGTCCTCGTGCTGCTTGGAGCTTTTAACACCTGGTCGAGTTCTCGTCCCTTGATGGATCCGCGGACTCATTGCTGTTTGATGAAGGTTTTCGGACCTTGATGTTCTCGGACGATTCTGTGCCGCTGGTGAAAGGTTTGCTTCTCGGACTTTGATGCCTTTTCGTTCTCGGGTCGAACACTTACCTTTAGCCCGTTAGATTGGGGACCCTGGGTACTGGACCCAACATTTTGAAAAGCATAAAAAAAGGCAGCCGTGATAAACATATAAAGTTTTAGCTTTTTGAATTCAAACTCAAACACCCACTTGCAAGGTGCGCAGATGTTTGTGAATTTCTGATGGCCAGGAGATACCCCAAGTAAAAGTATTGAGATGAACACGTACATGTTCTTTTGTTAGTAGAAGTCACGTCGTAGTGCACATGCTCCATGGAACATCAAACAAGTTGCTAAAGATAAGGGTGTAATCATCGTTAATCTTCTGGGTAGAACTAGAAGGTGAGAACTGATGTGGGGGCCAACGTAGAGATGAGGATGCCGTGCACTGGAGGGTGTAATCATCGTTAATCTTCTGGGTAGAACTAGAAGGTGAGAACTGATGTGGGGGCCAATGTAGAGATGAGGATGCCGTGCACTGGAGGGTGTAATCATCGTTAATCTTCTGGGTAGAACTAGAAGGTGAGAACTGATGTGGGGGCCAACGTAGAGATGAGGATGCCGAGGAAATAGTTGTCAAATCCATGAAAAGGTGAGCTTTAAACACGGAGTAGCTAGCTAGCTATCTGGCTAGAATAGAACAAATTATCAAAGAATTCTTTTAAGTTCTGTAATTAAAATCTGCGAGTGAGTAAAAAAAAAAAAAAATGAAGAATCCTGAGATATATCTCCAGTGATTTTATGCTTTGCCAAAATCATCGTAAAGATCCACCCCTGCAGCCAACTTGAGTCAATGTGAGCCTGCCGGAACCTTTAGACAGCTTGGCTAAAGCCTGTCCGAAAAGACGACAAAAGAAAAGAAAACAAAGAAAGAGGAACAGATTCTTCCCAGCCGGGTCTCCCATGGGGGCTTGCCTTGGATATTTTCATGACGGTCGGCATATCTGTCAATTGAAGAACAATCGCTGCTTTATTCCATCTCTCTACTATATTTCACATTCCCATTTCATAAGCAAAGGTAATAATTTCGTTATGTTTATGTATTAGTCATCTCTATCAGTCTAAACAAACTTATTAAATATATTAGATGTTGTAATTTTGAGAAGATTTTAATTTATCTGAAACTTTAATATGTACGACGAAAGTATCTGTTGATCAGAATTGTTCAACAGCTAAGTAAAAGAAATCGTCGGTTTTGTTTAGGATGCTGCTCTTTGATAGTGGCACGGAGCCGGAGCTTTAACTAGCCAACCTCTTGTATGTTGGGGTCACTCTCTTGTGGTATTTGTGTCTTCGGACGTGTGGAGACAAATGGATGCAAATTTCTGAAGAAGGCCGAGAACATCCGTCCTTGGGGTAGATGGAAGAATTGGACGAGGACTATTATGGAGTAGTGGTGGCTGAAGAATCCGTTCGGGAACTATTGTTCGAGAAGTTGCGAAAATAGTGGACGAGGACTCATTAGAGGTGTCATGTCCGAGAGGTTGCTGAGGACATGGACGATGACTCTGAAGCCTAAGCATTGATTTCTTCTGTAGGCCTGCTGCAGTTGCGTTTTGCAAGTGAGTTGATTGACCCACTCAGGCGGCTACAACTTTCAAGGTGTCAGGCCTGCCATCCTAATATGTCGGGCGTGCGCCTTCCATGGCAGGCCTAAGGGACGTGGTCTTGCCACCCTACTGGCAGTAGGTTGGCTGGCCGAGCCTAGGCATCTTGTGTCTATATATATGGACTGCTGGCCGGTTGAGGCAGTGGGTGTGCACGAGAGCAAGATTGAGAGAGTAATTTTGGAGAGAGTAAAAGGACTATTGTGAAGAAAAAAAGATGAGTGCACCACCGGTGAGAGAAAGAGAAAGAGAAAAATAGAGAGTGAAAAGAAAAGAGTGTTTTCTTGATTTGTTCTGGAGAGTTTTTCTCTTTGACTTCTTGGGTGTGTAGCGGATACTCCATCCTAGAGGTTTGTAACCTATTTCACATAGTGGATTTGCTGTGGTTCTACTCTCGTGGTTTTTTCCTTCGGTTACAGAAGGGTTTCAATGTTAAAATCTCATGTGTTTTCTCTTGGTTTTCTATCTCTACTTTTGGCTGTCCGTCCGAGCGCTCTCTCTCTGTCCGAGTGTTTTGTCCTCTCAATCACTGCGCTTTCGAGCATTCTGTCCGGACGTTCCGTTTGCCCCAACATTGTACACAGAAAAGACCCATATGACTTGCATTCAGAGCATTTTTTTTCACTCTTCAACCTCTTGCTGTCTGACTTATATTTTTAAGAACGGGGTGTCGAACTCTTTCCAAACTGTTGGACAAGCAATCACTGCAGTCAGCAGGGCTTATCTTTTCAGCTCAACTAGAGCTCCAAGTTACAGCACCTCCTACCAATATCTTACTCTTTCCTCGGCAAAATTAGTTACAATTCAGTCGGGGTGAAAGAGAAGAGAAAAGATAGGTGAATGAAAATAGAATTTAGCGTATAACTCTATAACATGTTCGTTACTTTTTTCCCGTTTTGAGTTGCTGCAAGTTTTCACTCAAGGTTTCCTCCAGAAAAACAGCCCTAAAGTGAACATAGAGGTGTCTTGTTTAAGTCACGTGGGATGCTTGTTGGGACGGGATATTTTCATAATATAGCGTTTGAAGGATGTTAGAGACTTTGTTCGAAGGGGTCACTCTCAGAATATGGAGTTTGTGGGACTTTTGTTTAGGTTTCACTCGAATCAACTAGTTTTAAATGATTCGTCACATAGTTTTGTGTGATTTCCACTCGAGTGGTACGATAATGGTATGATTTTGTTGGGGTCACTCCGTCGTGGCATTTATGTTCGTGGACTCCATTGGAAGAATGGACGAGGACTTTCTTGAGTGGTCCGAGAAGCCTGTCAAGACGGACGAGGACTCGATGGAGGCATCATGTCCGAGAGGTAGCTGAGAATATGGACGATGACTCCAGAATCTAAACGTTGACACTCTCTCTCTCTCGTAGGACTGCTGTAGCCATGTTTTACAGGTGGGCAGTTGATCCACTTTGATTGGATGTTGAGACGGCTACAACTTTCTAGGGTGTCAGGCCTAGGGGGCGTGGTCCTGTCACCCTACTGGCAATAGGGTGGTTGGCTGTCCACTAGACCCTTTGTGTATATATAAAGGCTTGTGCCCCTTTGCTTGTGTGTGCACGGGTGTGTGAGACGGCAAGCATTTTCAATGAGCTTAGAGAGAGTTGTGGACAAGCCTTGTTGTAAAGATAGAGAGAGACACTTTTAGAGAGAGATTGTATGATATACACTTAGCGATTGTTTTTCTTTATTTGAACTTGTGTAGCTAACATTCTTGTAAACAATCATTCTTTATAGTGTATTTTTTGGTGATTTTTTTCTTAGTTAAGAAAGGTCTTTCCACGTTAAATCTCGTGTGTGCGTTTCTTTCGTTTTTCTATCTTTATTTTTGCTGTCCGTCCGAGAGCTCTGCTCTGTTGCTATCCGAGTGCTCTGTCTGTCCGGTTACCGTGTCTTCCATTTTGCGCCAACAGATTTTGCATGAGATGCGCTTAACGCTTACTTGAGCAGCAACTCATACTTTAATTTTGCATGGCTGTTTTAATTTGATTTTGCTCACTGACGATATGACAAAACACCTCATTAAAATGAACTGCGAAGCTTACCTTAAGCTGTAACTATAAGAAGCTTTCGTCCCTGCTTTACTTCCTTTTATGATGGGATTTTGTGAGAGGGGAGAAGAGATAGAGAGAAGGAGAAAGAACAGAGAGTTGCTGGAGTTCGTGTAGAGGAAAATTCAGGATTCTACATTTGTAAATGAACGCTGCATGTACGTATTAAGCCTCCTTTCTTTGCAATTTTTTTAGCAGTTCTTGGGATTTTCTTTATCGCGTCCCAGATCATGACATATATAAATTGACATGAAGTTCGAAATTGCAGTACATAAGATTGGTAATTATATACGACATAATCATACTATATAAAAAAAATCATAGTTTAGCGATACATAAGATTGGTAAAATATTCGGCAATCGGCCACATTATGTCAAACTTATACATGACAAATGCCTTTAGATATTTGTGGTTTGTCCTTCCTCAACAACAATAATTTTTGCATAATAGTACATCTTCTTAAACCAAGGCCTTTATGCTATGAGCACTCCCAAGACTATCAATTTAAAAGTGTAATAATGCAAAATTAGTATAAGTAATTAAAGAAAGAACAATATAATAAATGTAGAGATACAATGAGCATATGATAAAGAAATCATTAAAAATCGAACAAAAGATTGAGATAACATTTTTGATAAAGTAAAATTTATCAATATCAATTTATA
>JAODPA010019197.1:0-13089 GCA_025585075.1 Nepenthes mirabilis | reverse complement strand
TATTGGTTTATCACTTGATATCTTAAAGTTGTAGAAATCAAGTGATAAACCAATATTGAGAATGCTGAAATTTGACTATTTCACATTTGTGCTTTCAGTTCATTACATAACAAATCGTTTATATGATAAATAAATACGTTCAGAATCATATCTTTAGTTTTTTTATATTATAAAGTGCATAGTGTAATACTATATTGTCGAAAATTGAGTTCAATTACCCGATGTGGTAAAAATTAAGGGACTAAATTTCGATAATGATTACAGAAAATTATCAACAACCAGTTATTGCTAAAACTATCGAAAATTTCTCACTAATTTTTTTTATGTTAAATCTGATAGGTATGTTGTAGTTGGGCTGGCCCAATAGTTAAAGAAGGCACAAATCCTGAAAGTTCCAATAGTCAAAGATAAAGTTTAATATTGATATCTTAAAGTTGTAGAAATCAATATTGAGAATGCTGAAATTTGACAATTTCACATTTGTGGTTTCAGTCCATTACATAACAAATCATTTATATGATAAATAAATACGTTCATAACCGTATCTTTGGTTTTTTTATATTATAAAGTGCATAGTGTAATACTATATTGTCAAAAGTTGAGTTCAATTACCCGAAGTGGTAAAAATTAAGGGCTAAATTTCGATAATGATTACAGAAAATTATCAACAACCAATTATTGCTAAAACTATCGAAAATTTCTCACTAATTTTTTTTATGTTAAATCTGATAGGTCAATGCTAGCATTGACCGACTAAGGCACAGGGGGCGGCCAATTTACGCTCAGGACGGTCAACTCAAACGTTGACCGTAATTACTGTAGTAGCAGGCCCAAAACTAAGAAGGCTTCTATAGGCATGGCCCACTTAAGCCAACGCTCTAGCAGGTGGTTAGCAACGGCCCTTTTTCTAGTTTTGCGCCTTCAATAAATTCAACCAACTTCAAAAAAGGACATTGACAAGATCAGCGCCTTCCCATAAGGAAGGCGCCGGATCTTCTCAATTCCTACCAATTGAAGTCTTCCAACAACATATACAAAAGGAAGGCAAGTAATTTGGAAAGCCGCTACCCGCCAGAGAAGGAAGTGATCCCAGCTAATTAGGCAACTCATGCCTTCCTCACAAGGGAGGCCGCCTAAACATGGCACAATGGATCAAACCTTCCAACCAAGGAAGATCACTCGGCCACCATTACAATAAGCTTGGAGTCCTCACTCAAAGCACAACTACTATTACGCTTTCTACTGCACAGACTTACGACTCTCTGCTACACAGAAAAACATACACTCTCGACTATGCATTTCCTAACATTCTCGTACTCTTTCTCTCTGCGAAGCATCCAAACGCACTGAGAGAAAGAACACAAATCAAAGGCATACAGGCGCTCTTCCTATTGACAGACGCTTACTACCTTCACCCACCGTCCAGATTCAAGAGACGGTATTGCCTCTCTTTCATTTGGAAACCCATGCACTCTTACACTCTCCCTCTCAATTTTCATTTCCAGTTACCTTCCCAGATTTCGAAGGCTACTTACTGACTTGAGCGTCAGAGTATTTTCGGTCGGATAACTTTTCACCGACACACTGACCTCCTATTTGTTTAGTGGTGTTCAGGATCGCAACTCGGTGAATGGAGTCGAAACCAGTCAAGCAGACCAGCTCGAATCAGTTTGAAGTTCGAAAATAAAGATGCATCATTGGCGCCGTATGTGGGAAACGCTTACGAAAAGTCAACCACACTGCCCTAGAACACCCTCTTTTCAATACCAAACTCATCCACAATGGTGAATACGAGATCCCAAGCTAGCGATCCCGCTAAAGACGCCACTTTTTCCGACTAGGATCACGCTGCTGGTACGCTTGTCAACGGGACAACAGGCGGGGCCCCTGCACTTTTCATTCAACGACTGATAGAACAAATGCAGACCAACAACCGTTTGCTCTAAATACTATGCTCTCGACAAGAGCAGCCACAGCAGGGGGCTCCGCACGCAGCCGTCCCTGGGCCGGCCACTAGAAAATGTAGCCTGAGAAAAAAGAAGCCAGCCAGAAGGCCCAGGAAGCCGGCAAATGATCAGATCCCAGCATCTTCGTGCGTTCCAGACCAAAACAGGCTTGAAGAATACTCTGAAACCACAACGCCAGGAGAAAGTCCGGAAAGAAAAAACCCCCAATACTCTCGGGCGAAGAATGGAAACTCAGTCCAAGAGCGAGCCTTCAGGACTGTCAAGTCCACTGGAAGCAGTAGTCGGCCGACTACTGCACCCTCCGAAGACAAAACAAAGTTGAGGGCTTACCTCAACTTTGAAAGATCTACCGACGCTGCTCACGCTGATCCACAGGTGGATAAGATTTGGAACTGCATGTTCAAGAACGATGAGCACACTGTTAACCTTGACAGATCTCCCTTTACAGCGAAAATCCTAAATCGTCCACTGCCCACCAAATTTAAGATCCTTCCATTGACTCATATGATGGGAGCAGTGATCCAGTTGACCATTTGGACCACTTCTACACCCATCTGAGTCTATAAGGGTTGGAAGACTCAACAATGTGCCGCTGCTTCCCTCTCACGCTGAAGGGATATGCCCGCATCTAATTTCATCACCTCCCTTCAGGCTTCATCAACAACTTTCGAGAGCTCACAAATCTTTTCTTGGCTAAGTATGCCTCAAGCCGACTGGAAGAGAAGTAGCCATGGCACCTCTCCCACATCAAGCAAAAGTCAAGAGAGAACCCGCGAAGATTTCTAGACCGCTTTGTGCCAGCGGCCAAGCGGATTCCTCTGATCACGGAAGAGATGAAGTTGGGCAATTTCATCTTCGCGCTGACCTACAGGGACTTCTACAAGCACTTGGCCCACAAGAATCCCCAAACCTTCCGGGAGGCGGAGTCAATCACCCGGGCATATGGAAAGGAAGCCAACGAGGCAAAATACCCAGAACGAGCAGACCAGCCTCGCCCATTCCCTGGATAGGAAAAAAGAAAATACAGCGGTGGTGATCACTCCCACCGGAAGTAGCACAGAATTGGGCCTCCAAAACGCAGAGATTACGAGCCCATCAGCTTTACGCCCCTAACGGACACGCGCTCAAATGTCCTTATGCAAATCCACGGGAAAAAATTCCTGAAGTGGCCAAAACCATGAAGGACACCGGAAACCAGTTGAAATGCTGTGATTTTCACCGCTCTGCTGGACATTCTACTGAAGATTGCAAGACATTGCAGTGGGAGATCAACGAGTTGATTCGCAAAGGCCACCTTACTAGGTTTGTCAAGGACCCTGGGAAGAGTTCTGAAACAGCTGGCGGAGAAGGGCAGGAATCGTCTCCTCCCCGAAACCGGGTTACGGCAGGAGTGGCCAATATGGTCACCACCAGACCTGCAGAAAACCCAGTCGACAATAAGGATCAGCGGTATGACGAAACGAATTTTTTTTTTTTTGATTTCGTTGTTCGTAACACAATTGAAAACCCAAACTAAACCAATTAGGTGCAACACAGGATCATAGATGCCATCTAGGACCCTTATGCTTTTAACCATAAAAGTTCATCAAGTTATTACAATAATATTTCTCCAAAATAAGCTTCCGAGGTCTTTAATAATCCTTCAGACAAGCTCTAATCACTCCAACTCGTCAGGCACAAGTTCTAAAGCTTCATCTGTAGGGAAAAAAATATAAAACAGTGAGCCGAGACCCAACAAGGTACATACACATGAGTAGTAAAATGATGATGCAGAACGATCATGTAACTATGCATAAACAGAATGGTTAATCAGAATGCAGTCCAAAAATAGAGAAAACATACCTTGACAGTACTATACTTCAGAATCGGTAATCGGTGCAGTAAATGGTAAACAGTAACATAACATATCGGTAATTTGTATGATAAACGGTGAATAAGTACATATCATATCGGTAAACAGTATTTCGATAATCGGTACTTCATATTCGGTAATTGGTACTTCATATTCGGTAATCGGTACTTCATATTTGGTAATCGGCACGATAACATAACATATCAGTAAAACAGTAAACGGTACTTCATATCATATCGGTACAGACCCTGCCAGTATACCCTACTAGCTGAGGGGGCGAATAATCGAGGATAGATTGTGTTCACTCCACACAATCTAAGGCCGGTGACTGTCATGTGGGTATCCCATCTCACGGGATCGGTACGGTATGCCACCCGAAGGTAGGCCGGTAACGATAATTCCTCCTGTCCGTAACGCCCCGAGGGTAGGGCGGACCACAAATAACTCCATGGACAGAGTTATCCTCGATTACCACCGAAAAGTCCTAAGGTATGCTGGATAACCTAACGTGACTGCATATCAGTCTAGGTCCAAAATAACGGAAACAGAAATAGAAATACGTTTTTCTTATCGCTTACTGAAAGCCATTTTTAGTCAGAAACATCACAATTTACCATTCAGAAATTGTGTACGGCATATATTAAGGCCGGTTTAAAAATTATATACTTCAAACCGATTTCAAATCATAGAACTTAATTCAAAAATCATATACTTAAAGCCAATTTTAAAATACACTTGAGGCCGGTTTCGATTTCATAGCATAAAATATACTTGGGGCCGGTTTAGATTTTTATCAAGGAAGGGCCGGAGCTCTTTTCTTGTTAAGGGAGTCGGTTTCATTTTCAGTACAAAAAGCCGAAGTTCTTTTTCTCAAAATGTTGGAGTGCTCAAAAGCCGGAGTGTTTAAAAGCCGTAGTGCTCAAAACCCGGAGTGTTTTTTCTCAAAAAGACGGAGTGCTCAAAAGCCGGAGTGCTTAAAAAGGCGGAGTGTTTAAAAAAGCCGGAGTGCTTTTCACTCAAAGGACGAAGTGTTTTTCACTAACGGGACGGAGTGCTTTTTACTCAAATGACGGAGTACTTTTAAAAGCCGAAGTTTTATAAATTCGAAGTACTTTTTCTAAATGCCGGAGTACTTTTAAAAGTCGAAATTCATAAATTCGGAGTACTTTTTACTGAAAGCCGGAGTACTTTTCGGATGGATTGCCTTTCGGACGGAGTGCTCAAAAAGTTGGAGTGCTTAAAAAGCCGGAGTTGATTTATTATTCAAGGGAGGCAGAACTTGTTTTTAACATGCAAGACCGAACTTGATTTCATGCAAAGGCTTAACTTAATTTCATGCAAAGCAAACCGATTTCGGTGTTATCATGCAAAAAGGGGCCGATTATGATTTTAACATGCAAAGGGCCGATTTTGATGCTTGTAATACCGATTTCATTTTAATTCCGGATTCTGCAATTTTTCAGTTTAAGCAAGAAACAGGAGGTAGAAAGTATGAACTAACCATGAAATCTATCATACTGTAAATATACTTGAGCGGTAATTTTAAAACGGTAAGCATTTTAAATCGGAATGAAAACTTGTAATATCAAAAGTAGAGTATACATTTGCATTAAACCATGATCTTAAAAATAGGGGGAAAGGTGTATACTTGCAATATTCTTAAAGTATGAACTTAAAAATAGCATCCGAAATAACTTGCAATATTCTTAAAGCATGAACTCAAAAACAGCGTTCGAGGTACACTTGCCTGAAAGTTGCCCAGTATCACGTTTTGAAGTTTCTCCTTCACTCCCTCCTTTCTGCTTGTATTGGCTGACTACTTCAACCAACCGACGCTGGGTTTTTATAGAGGAGGGGTTTGGTGGGGTAAGTGGGGTAAGTCACTTACTCCCGTACTGGTTTGCAGACGATAGGTGGTAGTAACTAAATTAGTTTGCCTACTCCATTTGGTCGCTGCCTAGTTGGATTCTAACTAAATAGTAAAGTTTACTTTTGTCTTTAGTTATCATCAGTTTATCCGGTCAACTTTTTGGTCAATATTTGTAATTAAGCCGAGTTCAAATACATGCAGTGCCGGTTTTAATTTTTGTAAACCTTTCAAGAAATCCGGTCAACTCTTCAATTCTGGTCAATATCTTTGAATCCGGTCAACTCTTCCAATCCGATCAACTCTTCCAATCCGATCAATATCTTCAAATCCGGTCAACTCTTCCAATCCGGTCAATATCTTCGAATCCGATCAACTCTTCGAATCCGGTCAAATTTTACTTTGAATCCGGTCAACTCTTTCAATCCGGTCAATATCTTCGAATCCAGTCAACTCTTCAAATCTGGTCAAATTTTACTTCGGCCACTTGCACTTCCAAAACTGGCCAGTCATTTCACATGGCCGGACTTGATTTAACAAGGGTGGAGCCGGACTTATTTTGTACTAAGGAAAGGCCGAACTTGATTGAGACTTAAGGCGGCCAGTTTAGATTTCATATTTCGGTCAACACTTTGAGCCATTGGATTTTGGGATCACACAAGCGGACTGGGAGAAAGCAATAGCGCACAGTGGACAACGCAATTAGCTTCAATGATGATAACTTGACTCATGTAATGTCCCCCCATGCTGACCCATTTGTTGTATCCGCGGTCATTTCAGATGGTGGTGTCGACTATCAGATAAAGCGAGTGTTTATTAATAATGGTAGTTCAAATGACTTTCTTTATTTGGATATTTTTTTTAAATTAGGCTTAAAAAAGAACTAATTAAAACCTGTCGAGGGCCCACTGTATGGCCTTGACAATGAGCCAGTGTCCGTCCAAGGAACAATCCAACTGGAGGTCTCCCTGGGCACGTATCCAAAAACAGTAAGTCATATACTCACCTTCTTGGTGGTTGACCTGCCCTTGTTTACAACGTTATACTAGGCAGGCCGTGCCTAACAGCGTTTGGGGTAGTCACCTCGATTTCACACTTCAAGAAAAAGTTTCTAATGCCTTACGGTGTAGGAGAGGTGTTAGCCAACCAAATTATTGGGCGGACATGTTACATGTCTCAAATTGCCTCAAGCAGCAGCGCTAGAATGGTTGGGAAACTCGATCATCGAGACGAGATAATTCTACAGTAAGTGAGTCTGGCGAAGCCACAAATATGGTCCCACTGAACCCAGAGGAACCGAAAAGGTGTGTACAGATCGACAGCTCACTCACCAGAACACTGCGAGATGAACTAATCGCGTTTATGCGACGGAACGCTGATATTTTTGCGTGGACTCCAACAGACATGCCTGGGATTTCGGCTGAGGTGATGGTCTACAAGTTGGGGCTTGATCCTGGCCAGAAACCCATCAGGTAGAAGCGGAGGAACCACTCCGTAGAAAAGTTGATCGCCATTCGAGAGGAGATGAAGAAACTGCTGGATGCATGATTTATTAGAGAAGTCCACTACCTAGATTAGTTCTCTAATATCGTCCTGGTGAAAGAAAGCAATAAAAAATGACGGATGTGTATCGATTTCACCGACGTTAACAAAGCCTACTGAAAGGATAACTTTCCCTTACACAGGATCGACATGCTAGTTGACTCGATGGCCGGACAAGAGTTGCTAAGTTTCATGGATGCCTATTCGGGTTGCAACCAGATCCGGATGAATCTAAAAGATGAGGAGCATGCCTCATTCATGATGGATCAGGGTACCTAATGCTACAAATTTATGTCCTTCGGACTGAAAAATGTTGGAGCAACCTATCAAAGACTAGTGAACAAGATGTTTGAAAAACATATTGGTCGCAATATGGAGGTCTTCGTCGACGACATGCTTGTCAAGAGCAGAGTCACCGGTAACCACATCCGCGACCTGGTAGAGTTGTTTGAGGTGCTCTGTAAGTATCACATGAAGCTGAACCCGACTAAATGTATCTTTAGGGTAGCCTCTGGTAAATTCTTAGATTTCATCGTCTCCCAATGGGGGATTGAGGCAAACTCAGAGAAGATTAAGGCCCTCGTAGACATGGCTCCCCCGCAAAGCATAAAAGACGTCCAGTGATTGACTAGACGGGTAACAACATTGTCCCGCTTTATCGCGAAGTCTGGCGATAAGTACCAGCCCTTCTTGAAAGCCCTAAGAGGGACAAAATTCAACGGGTTTCAATGGATAGCAGACTTCCAAATAGCCTTGAATGAATTGAAGTAGTATCTGGCTAGCCCGCCATTGCTAGTGTCGCCCAAGGGCAGAGAAGAGCTGTATCTCTACCTGGCGGTGTCGGAGGTATCCCTCAATTCCTTCCTCGTACGCCAGGACTCCGACACCCAACTGTCGGTCTCCTACGTGAGTAAAACGCTGACCGGCCCAGAAACACGCTGCTTACGTGCGGAAAAACTGGCCTTAGCACTAATATTCTCCGCGCGAAAGTTAAGGTCATCCTTTCAGGCGCACCGCATAGTGGTCCTCACTGATCAGCCCCTAAAGAATATTCTCGAGAAACCCGACATTTCTGAGCAGCTGGTGAAGTGGGCTATCGAGTTGGCGAGTTTGACATCGAACTCTGGCCCAGACCTGCTGTAAAAGCGCAGGCTCTGGCCGACTTCATTGTAGAAATCACGACCCCAGTTCTCGATGAACAGCCCGCAAAAAGTGCAGTACAACTTAATGGAGTTTCAAATAGGTACTCAATGTAGACGAATGTCTACGGACTCTAGTAGTGGCGCTGGAGTGGTCCTCGCAACCCCAGATGGGTTTGAGGTGAAGTATTCCCTCAGACTTGGTTTTCCGACAACCAACAACGTTACTGAATACGAAGCCCTGTTAGCCGAATTATAATTAGCAAAGGAGTGCTCTGCCAAGAGGTTGGCGGTCTACAACGACTCCGAACTGATCGTTAATTAGATTAACGGAGACTTCGATGTAAGCAACCCTCACTTGGCCAAGTACTTGGCAAAGGTGAGGGAGGTCGCCCTGGGTTTTGACAAACTAGCCCTTGTTCATGTTCCCAAAACTGAAAACTGGAAGGCAGACCCGTTGACTAGAGTCGCTGCAGCCGAAAATCCAGAACAGTTTTTTAGGGATATGAAGGAGATTCTGAACGCTCCCAACATAGAGAATTAGGAGGCGATACAGATTTTCAAAGTGAAAAACTGGATGACACCCTACCTTAACTATCTGACTGACGGATCGTTGCCAGAAGACGCAGAGAAGGCTAAACAAATAAAAAAGACAGTCAGCTAGTATACTGTAGTTGATGGGCGGCTATATCGCCGTGGTTACTCAACCCCATACCTATGATGCCTAACTCCCGAAGAGGCTGACTACGCCTTGGGCGAAGTACACCTCGGGATTTGCAAAGCACATGTTGGCAGAAAAAACTTAGCTTTCAAGATTATGCCGCAGGGCTACTAATGGCCCTCGATGAAAAAGGACGTGCTCGAATTTGTGAAGAAGTGTGAAATCTGCCAACTTCACAGTAACCTTCACCACCAATCATCCACTGACCTGAAGACACTTCAAGCCCCTTGGCCCTTCCATAATTGGGGCTCAATATTCTCGGCCCATTTTCCATTGCTACGAGGCAAATGAAGTTCATCATCGTGGGTATCGACCACTTCACTAAGTGGGTCGAGGCCATTCCACTGGCGAAAATTACAGAGCACAACGCTCTTGAATTCCTTCGCCAGAATATTATTTGCAGATTTGGCTTCCCAGAGGTCGTTGTAACCGATAACGGGACCCAATTCTCAGGGAAATGTTTCACCAAATATTGCGCTAGCCTTGGTATCAAGTTGGTCCATACTTCGGTAGCATACCCCCAAACAAATGGACAAGTGGAGGTCATGAATCAGACACTACTTCATGGGTTAAAGACCACGCTGGAAGACGCGGGGGCTCTTGGGTAGACGAGCTCTCCTCAGTTCTCTAATCTTACCGGACAACCCCAAAAGAGCCAACGCGCGAGACACCCTTTAATCTCTGTTACGGGACTGAAGTAGTAATCCCGGTCGAAATCGGGTTTCCAAATCTTAGGGTGGAATCGTTTGACCCACGGGGTAACTCCCGAAAAATCAGGGAACACATACTTGTAGGAGGAAGTCCACAACATCGTCAGAATACGGACAACGGCCTGCCAACATCGAATTGTCCGATACTACAACAAAAAGGTTATGGCACGACAATTCGATATTGGAGGCTTGGTCCTACAAGGCGTCAAGACCACAGGCAAACTGGCCGGCCGTAACAAGCACTCTCCTAATTGAGAAAGGTCTTTCCTAGTCTCCACCGTCCTGCGAAACGGAGCGTACAAACTCTGAAACCAAGACGAAAAGTTGGCCCCACGAACGTGGAACGCGATTCACCTCAAATGCTACTTCCAATAAGGGACCCAGGTATGTACTTGCATCATTGTGTGTACGCATTCGCCTGCTTGTTTCAATTTGTCAAAATAAATATTTTCTTAGCATATTGCCTTCTCTTTTCTGTGTGCATGTATATATATGTGTTTGTCTTACAGGTTTACCTGATCTAGACTGCTCCTAAATCGGGAGGGTCTTCACCCTCTCGTTGCTAAACCCTAGTCATCCAGGTGGCCCATAAGTGGTCGAATATGAATCTCGATCATTCGAGCGGCCCATTAGCGGTCGTACTTAATCCCTGGTCATCCAGGTGGCCCATGAACGATCTAGTATGAACCTCGGTCATCCGAACGGGCCATTAGCGATCGTATTAAACCCTGGTCATTTATGTGGCCCATAGATGGTCGAATATAAACCTTGGTCATCCAAGTGACCCGTTAGCGGTCAAAATCTTAGGGGGCTAACGCAACACACGCAACAACCTCCTTCACAAGGAGATAGTGTGATCAGTCAACGATGGTCGAATGGAAAAAAATTCTTTTCCAAGACTGGTTGCCCAAGTCAACACTTGGGCTGTGCCACTAGGCTTTACTCACACGCCACTACCACTACGCCGGCTAACACGTACACAGCCGCCTACAAAGTAACTTAAGGATTCCATTCCTTTGGCAGTAATACAATGGCAGCCAGCAAACTCAGTTGGCCGTTCAGTATAGCAAACATACAAACCTAAAATAGTAAAAGGAAATAGACACAAAGTGGGAGGATTCTTATTTTATTGCTATCAAATGTATTATATTATACATGATACAAGTAAAAAGGAAATACCAAAAATAGACAAAAAGATAGGGAGGCAGCGGAGGCAGCGCCTGACCGTCTCGTGGATCCCCCACGAGACTTTCGCGGGTTTGGACGGACCTGTTTGACATATTAAGTAGGTCCACCGGAAAATTAGGGTCAATAAGTCGCGTGATACACTGACACATATTGACCCCTTCCCACATCCGTGACCACATTAGTTACTCAATCTCGTGAGGACGTATCCAGAGGCTCAGGCGGTTCTCCAGCTCTGTCAACTGCCCACCAAGCTGGCTAAGGTGCCCGGTAATCCGCTCGTTCTCCTCTCATAGTCGAGCATTCTCCTCTTTCAGGCTTGAGTTCTTGGCCTCTGTGTAGGCCAGAACGGTCTACAAGGTGGCAGCATCCAATCGATGCTCCACCCCCGAAGCCGCTAGCTTAGCGTCCAGCCAGGTGATCTCTGCCTCCCTGTCAAAGATCACCTGGTCTCGCTGGTCAATCGCCTTTGCAACGGCATCCAGCACTTTCTCCTTCTACACCAAATAACAAAGCAAGTCAGAGACTTTAATGGAGAAGTTGCGCAGAAAGCGTCACAGAAAATTATACCTCAGCTTTGAGAGGTGGAGGATTGGACTCCAAAAAGTGCAGCCAACTGAAAGGTGATTGAGAGAGATGGAGGACTGAGCTCCAACTAAGTGCGTCTAACTAAGAGCAGCTTTGAGAGATAGAGGACTAGGCTCCGATAAGTGTGCTCGGCTAAGGGCAACTTAAAAAGATGGAAAACTGAACAACTACTATGTGCGTCCAGCTAGTGGGAGGTTTTGAGAGTTGGAGGATCGGACTCTGACAAGTGTGCTTGACTGAGGGGAAATTTAGAGAGATGGAAAACTGAGCTCCTGCTAAGTACGTTCAGCTAGGGATAGTTTTGAGAGATGAAGGAGTGGGTTTCAGTAAGTGTACCCGATCGAGGGGCAACTTAGAAAGATGGAGGATTGAGCTTCTATTGAGTGTGTTCGGTCAAAAAGCGGTTCGGAGAGATGGAGGACTGGGTTCCGACAAGTGCGCTTGATTAAGGGGCAATTTTGAGACAATGGCACTCCCGAGGGAGCATCCGGTAAGAAGGGAGATGTGACGCATTAGCTAAGGAGTGACTGACTGTCGAGTGCACCCAAGAGGGGTGGCTAACCGAAGGAGGAAAAGATTCCTAGCGCTGACGGTGAGAAGAAAGGTCGTCTGCTAGTCCTTTCCTGACTGCGGATAGAGGAGGCTCTTTGTGCCTTACTCTACGAGTTGTCTTTGCCAGCCACGTAGTATAGGAGTTTAGAGTTGGCGCAATGCCTACACAATCGCTGGTTGAGATTGGTAATTGGTAAGGAAGAACGGTTTGCTTCGGGCAGGAGATAGCCCTGAGACTGATCATCGCATACCCTTTATTATCTCCATCATTTTCCATTTTCGAGAGCTTAGAGAGAGTTCTCTTCTACAATTCTCCTCATTTCTTTTTTCATCCCCTTTTTTTTTGCAGGGGAAAGGAGGTATTTATAGAGGAAATTTTGGGGTGCGGGCAGCTAGGCTTTCCTTCTTGAGGAAAGCTATGATCATGTGACTTTCTCCATGGCGCACCCGATATGAAAAGTTATGATCACGTGGGTGTATCTGTTGAGATGGAACCGATGAGTTGGCAATGTTGGGACATGTGCTTATGGGCTGCATTTGGTGGACGGCTCTACTGGTCTATGTCTTGATCGGTGGTTGTGCGAACTTAGACCTTGGGCCGCGGGGGCCTTCTCCTAGGCTACAACGTCCAGGCCTCTCTCCAACTGTGAGCCTGGATCCCGGGTCGGCCCACAGGTGGTAGACCCATCAGTTACTTTTTTACATAATGCAATTTGAATACTCTATAAGTATTTGTATAATTTAATATAATCAATTACTATCTATTTTTTTTTCTCACATGGTATCAAAACTTTTTGTCCATTGTGTTTATTGATCACATGAAAAGTATTCCATTGTCACAAATAACTAGCCCTCTGGTTCTTTTCAGTGGATCTCATTAGGGATATATTTAGTTATTGGAATGAAATAAAATAGAAATAGAATAATTATTCATATAAAATAGAATAGGATGGGAATAGAGTTTAA
>JAODPA010019186.1:3044-13090 GCA_025585075.1 Nepenthes mirabilis | reverse complement strand
ATTTCTACTTTTAATATTTTTATACTTACTCTTATTTTACTTTTTTTTATTTCATAATAAAATGCATCAATTATTGAAATCAAATTCGTTGACGGTTTGGCAATTGATAAGTTCAATTCAACGTGATAATAATTCAAAACAAATAAAAATTATCAGCAGAAGGATAAACCCTGGCCAGTAGAAAACAAAACTCCTCCAGCTGAGCCCACTGATTTGTTGGGTCTTGCGCCTGATGTTCTAGCGTCTGAATTTGTTTACCCCGTTCTTCAAGTCGCTTTTTCTTCTCTCCCTCTCGTCGCTGCAGCGGGTAAAAATCTACTCTTGCTGGAAGTTAATCAGAACGCTGATTTCTGTCTCAGCAATGGATCCAGACCCAAAATCCTACCCGCTTCTCTCCTTGATCCTTTCACAGCAGAGAGCAAACCTCAACGACAACAAATCCCAGTCCGACCCAGATGTATTCCGTCAAATGCCCTACCTCACCCACCCGCAAGTAATTGAATCGATGACCAACTCTATCTCTGACATAATTCACGCACAGTCGCTCCTCAAGCCCCTCGGCGATCGGCCGAGCCGAGCCGCCGTCGAGGCAGCCAGATCCAGAATTGCAGAGATGGAGTCTAAGTTAGCTGAAGATTTGGAGAGCGTGCGGTCGGTTCAATCGGACGGTGATGTAAATTGGGGGGAGGGTCAGAAATTGCGTCGCCGCGAAGAGGCGGAGAAGGAGATGCAGTTATACACGGCGGTGTTGAGATTAGAAGAGATGCACGAGGAGTACGGGAAGAAGTTGAGGGAGGCGGAGGAGAGGCTGGCAGCGGTGTATAGGACGGCGGTGCGGGAGTTGGGGTTGTACGGCGGCGATGATGGGGCGAATGAGGAAGTTGTCGAGATATTGAGGAAGGCGTCGGCAGGGGAAGCGGTGGAGAGAGTTGAGCTCCCAGGGAGGGAGCTGAGGTTTTTTCCTGAGGCTTTTGGGATGCTCCATGATCTTGTAGTGCTTAATCTTTCCAACAATCAACTCGAGGTTAGCAATTCTACGCTCACTAATTTTAATTTTGGTACTTGAAATTCAATCCTTCAAATTCGAACAAACAAAAAAGCTTATTTCTTCCCCTCCTTTAGAATCTCTTCCCTTCCTTCCGCTCCCTCACAAAGAAGCTGTTAGAGATGGATTATGTAGTGTACTCAAATTCTTCAAAATCATTTCGAGAGGCCGGAAGGAAATCTTTGGTGTTCGTCTTATTTGGTAACGTGATCAGTACTCCTAGTCCAAGTTCACAATCTATTTATCTGGACTCTGAGTTGTAGGATATGGCTGGGATTTTGTCAAGAATGGTATTTAAATAAAGTTTTTTGAAGTATGTTGTACTACTAATACCGAAATAAAAAAAGAAAACTTCTATCAATTTCATGCTTCAACTTCTCAAATAAGTTGCTTAGAAAAGTGGAGCTCTTAACTAGGAGTACTTCTTAGGGTCATTTTATGTTCTTGTAAAGCAAAAGTTAATCTGTTATACAAAATCCTGTTCAGCCCAACATGTCCTCTGGAGCAAAGAAGAAGTTCTAATTATGCGAGGACCCATATATTATCTATTGGCTCAAAATCAATAAACCCTTACTCTTACTGTGCGGAATCAGCAATTTTGATGCACTAACCTGGAAACTGTTAAGGCGCACATCAAGAAAAATCATTTGGAACCTGCAGGTTATTATCCTTTAGAGTGGAATTCGTGGTTTTGGTCTGCCTAGCCCAAGCCGTATTTTTGGCTTCTCAGGTCTGTGGCTCATACTAATAAAGGCATATGTTCTAGACATGGGCAGTGTCATTTTCTGAAATTGGTTGTGATGAGATATATTGCCAAGTCTCATCTTAATTTATCCCTTCCAGGAGTGGGCCTAGCAGGAAACTAAGAAATAGAGTAAATATATTACTACACTCACGCACAAAATGCTAGCAATTTTTCTGCAGAAAACACCTTTTAAAAGTAAGGATAAAAACCACTGGATGTTTATAATGAGTTAGGTAACACTAACTTAATACAGCTCACCTGATACGAACTCCATGGTCGTATCGTGATAATCGCTAGCGTGATGAGGAAGGGCTACAAGAGGGGAGCTCTGACATAGGAAAACAAAGGAAAAACCGAGAGAGTGTGCTATAGTAAGACCTCGATCTGCTACAGTAAGCTCGCGGTGATGCTGTTACAGTCCGGCCGAGGTGTAATAGGAAGAAGAAGCGAACACACACGTCCTTGCTACAGTAAGACCTCGGTCCTTTGATGGAGCTACAGTGAGACCGGGGTCTCCTGCTACAGTACGGCCGAGATGATGCAAATCGGCCGAGGTGATGAAGGCATGAGGCGGCGAAGAGCAGAAAGTGAGAGAAGGGATATACAGACAAAGTGGGGGAAGAGAAAGAAAGGGGAAAGGTTTGAGAGAAGCAGAGAGAGAGAGAAACTGAGAGAGCAAAATAGAGAGAGACAATATTCTTCTTACTCCCTTCCTCAAGTCAAGTACAGTATGTAAAATGCTTCCCCTATAACCGAGAGCATGTGAGGCAAAACAGAACATAATAATAACTAACATGTGACAAGTATCAATAACCAACAGAATAATAACAATAACTAATATGATGAATAATAATCCAAAATTTGGAGAGAACCCGAGTAAAGCGAGCAAGCTGGCCGGCTGAGTTTGATGGGCCGAAAACAGTGGGGTCTGGATTGCTTGGGCCAAAATTAACAGGAGGGATTAGTGGGCCCGGAGTAAGGAGGCCTGTACCATTGCTATCCCATAAAAAATAACCTTGTTCTCAAGGTTGAAAGTTTGAAAAAATTCTAGTGAAAGCCAGTAATGACTTCCCACGTGGCCTCCTTCGGTGTATGTGAGTGCCATTGAACAAGTACTTGGGATATGACCGAATTGTTGCATAAAGTCTTCCGGAATCTGAGGAGCTGTTCAGATTGCAAGAACGGCTGAGACTCTGAAACATCGGCGGCCAACTCCACCAGCTGACGCTTTTGATCGCCATGGTATTGTTTGCATCAGGGCTGGTGCTAGGTCGGTTGAGCCACTCGTCCAACATTTCGTAGATCATTCTCTCAAATCTTGTTTTCAGGAAATGAGTATACCGGCATGACTTTACATTAATAGGGGCTGGATGTGGTTGTAAGGGAGTATGGTTATCAGTCTTGTGATGTGGGGGCAACCTTTTGGGAACTGTGACAACATCTACGAAGGTGGAGAGTAAGCTGCTAAGGGCTGTAGTGATAGTGGAGCTAACAGCAAGGAGCAGAGGATTTTGAGGTAGCAATGTGGTTGAATCATCTTCCGGGGATGGTTCCAAAACGGGTGTGATGGTCAATTGGGAGTAACTGGTGGCCACGTTGGTGAGTGCACTGCGCTTCCGTTCCCCTTTAAACTTTGTCTGCCCAGCAAGCTTGGAAGTAACCAGTAACCATTGATGATCCTCTGAGACTCTTGGGTGCCCACAAAGTTCATCTCCCAGCTGCCACAACCTGTGGCTATTGTCTTTCTTTAGTGCTTTTGAGGTCGTGTAAAGCTGCTGATTTAGCTTCATGGACGCATATATTAAACGCCAGAACTGACAATTCCCCTCTCATGCTTGCACCATTTATAATGAGCAGAAGCCAAAAGTAACCCAAGATGGACAATCAGTAAAGAGGCTGCAGACTTAGACACAAAAATCGGTTCAGGGACAAATTTGAAGTTAAAAATACGTCCAAGATCGTCTGCTCCGGTTATATATGCCTTCAGATGTGATACAAAGAAAGGCAATTCCAGCAAGATTTGTACCGTTGCAGCTCCAATTAGAGCCAATATCATTCCACTGAAATTCAAAGCCTTTAATAGGAGTAATAAAGGTGGAGCATAGAGGAACACATTCATCTTTACGAACACAGCCACACCAAACATTATCAACCCCCAATGCCAGCTTTGATAGGGAAAGCCAGCTAAAGCAGCATAAAGAACTGTCATTACAACATAGTCATTGAAGAGACGAAGCACAAAAATGGAATGTATTCTCTTTGACAAGAGAAGCAAGCGGAGAGCCCACCTTGGGAGCAAGTCAGTCTTCACATCGATGAACAATATAATTGCAAGGTTAACAATGTACAGCATACCAAACAGCATCTAAGCTGGATGGATTATCACGTTGGCTGACATGGTAGGCAAAGAAAACATGCTAGCTATTAAGTCAGGATTTACCATGAAGTAGACTTCATCCTGCACAAAGCCACTCCAAGGAACACCATCTCCCAACTGCTTATTTTCAAGGTCCTCTTCAAAAGGTCCTCCCAATTGTTCCTCTAGCAAGCATGGAGAAGAGAACGGGCGCCGGAAATCATCACTCTGCAACCAGAATACTCTAAACCACACTCCAATAGGATCAACTGTCCAATACACTGCAGCCCAATTATGCCACCCAAATTTGTCTCGCAATGGAGGAATTGATTTCCCTTTTAAGAGTTGGGCGGTGGTGATACAAACTCCAATTGTTTTGTGGAGTTGGGTTTCTGAGTTTGTGGTGACAGGTAGAATAGAGTCGTCCTCCTCACACATCATAGATAAAAATTTGGGGGCCTTACCTTGGTATCCGGGTGTGAACCGTTCATCCCACTTAAGGCACGGGCCACGTTCGGGAATAGAGGTTATTTCAACAGGTGTGGATATCTTTTCTGGAGATTCGGATGAAGGGCACTTGGACAAGGTTGAAGCAGACTTTCTGCAGATTGTGGTGGGTAAGAGGTGATGATAACTTACTTGGCTGGTATCCACCTTTTCCTCCACCAATTTGCCCATATTGAAGGCTTCCAATATCGTCACAGTCTTCAGTACGACTGATGGTCTTTCCTCACCGGAGATTGTCAGTAATGGTAGAGGCTTCCATAATAGGAGCGCAGCCCGAGTTGTCATTTTTAGCAGGAAATTGTGAAGGTAAAATGGAGGAAAAAGTAGAGTACAGTGGTACCTCTAGGGTTGTAAACGCTTGAAGTGTGGTAGGCAGTGGAAATGTGATCCTTCAGTATCATTGGTGCGGAAATTTTCAAAAGTTTGGGGGTAAAATTTCGGAAGTGGAAGCCGAAATCGGTGATGAAGTTGAAGGCAAGAGGAATTTGTAGTTGGCAAGGGTAGTCGGTCGATGCGTTTTGGGCAGGATGGCAAAATTTGTTCTAAGGTGGAAGGGATTGCCTGTACTCAGTACTGCAACAATTGGCTCGCCATCCAGCTCAACAATTGGCCAGTCTGCGTGGCCACCATCCTGCTCGGCAGCCGGCTCTCCATCCAGCTCTGCAACCGGCCAGTTTGATGCGTGTTGCAGTACGGTCGTCTGCAACTCGTGGAACTCCTTTGACATCGAGGGTAAGCTAGGCCTTCGTTCAATGTTGTGGAGCGATTGGCTGAGCTCCGTGATGGACGACTGGATTTGCACTGTAGTGGAAACTGCGGTGGACATGGTGGCGCCAAATCTGTCAGTAGTCCGTCGGAGGTCCTTCATCGCGTTGGCAAGCTCGGCGATGGCAGCTTCGAGTGTGTCAAGTGCTCGTTTTTCGATCTCCTCTGCTTGAGTTTCAATGAAAGCACCATTTGATACGAACTTCATGGTCGTATCGTGGTAATCGCTGGCGTGATGAGAAAGGGCTGCGAGAGTGGAGCTCTAGCAGAGGAAAACAGAGGAAAAATCGAGAGAGTGTGCTATAGTAAGACCTTGGTTTGCTACAGTAAACTCGCGGTGATGCTGCTATAGTCCGGCCGAGGTGTAATAGGAAGAAGAAGCGAACACACACGTCCTTGCTACAGTAAGACATCGGTCCTTTGATGGAGCTACAGTGAGACCGCGATCTCCTGCTACAGTACGGCCGAGATGATGCAAGTCGACTGAGGTGATGAAGGCACGAGGCGGTGAAGAGCAAAGAGCGAGAGAAGGGACATACAAAGTGGGGGAAGAGAAAGGAAGGGGAAAGTTTTGAGAGAAGCAGAGAGAGAGAGAGAGACTGAGAGAGCAAAATAGAGAGAGACAATATTCCTCTTACTCCCTTCCTCAAATCAAGTATAGTATATAAGATGCTTCCCCTGTAACCGAAAGCATGTGAGGCAAAACAGAACATAATAATAACTAACATGTAACAAGTATCAATAACCAACAAAATAATAACAATAACTAATATGATGAATAATAATCCGAAATTTGGAGGGAACCCGAGTAAAGCGAGCAAGCTGGCTGGCTAAGTTTGATGGGCCGAAAAAAGTGGGGTCTGGATTGCTTGGGCTGAAATCAACAGGAGGGATTAGTGGGCCCGGAGTAAGGAGGCCTATAACATCACCTGTCAGATATTCAATTCGGGATGCAGTGAAGTTCCAACAAAACAAAAGAGATCAAATGAGAAAACTAAATTGGTGAAAGTGGTCTACCCCAAATTGTGAGTGACATACTAAAGATTGGTTTCAAAAAATCAAAACACAAGCTGTTGTATGAATAGAGCACCAACTCTTCATCGTTCTTTTTCTTTCTTTCTCTCTTGTGCGACTCTAAAAAACGCACATTTTATTTGCCCTAGTTTTTGTGTTTGGGGTTTAAATTGTTGGAAAACTTCCATGGCGCTTGAGTGATAATCTTGTGCTACCGATATGGCAGTATGCTGCCTGAGTATGTACCGGACGTTTATAATGAGTTAGGTTACACTAACTTAATACAGCCCACCTATCAGATATTCAATTCCGGATGCAGCGAAGTTCCAACGAAACAAAAGAGATCAAATGAGAAAACTAAATTGGTGAAAGTGGTCTACCCCAAATTGTGAGTGACATACTAAAGATTGGTTTCAAAAAATCAAAACACAAACTGTTGTATGAATAGAGCACCAACTCTTCATCGTTCTTTTCCTTTCTTTCTCTCTTGTGCGACTCTAAAAAACGCACATGTTATTTGCCCTAGTTTTTGTGTTTGGGGTTTAAACTGTTGGGAAACTTCCATGGTGCTTGAGTGATAATCTTGTGCTACTGATATGCTAGTATGCCACTTGAGCATGTATCGCCTGTGATGTTTCTGCCAGTCTGTCACTCAAGCCCTGATGGTGCTACTGCTAATCTCGTGCTTGAGTTCCCATCAAGCATGCATCAAGCATAAGCATGTTGCCAATTTCGTGCTCGAGTGAGAATCAAGCGCCAACACCATAAAACAAAAAGCATCTATGTACAATGGGTGATGGGGCACATATGAGAAACCCATCCTAACAGGTTGTTGCAACATATTCTTAGCCAATGACACATAAGAGTAACCCTTCCTTACAGGTCGTAGATGCAACATATTCTTAGCGAATGAGATATTCTTCTGTATCTATGATACCATATCTCTAACATGCCGTGCCACACCTGATTTCTCTCTTGGTTCTCTTGTGTGACTGTGATTTTTCAGTCTACACTGATTGCAGTAGATAATGATTGCTTGGCCTTCGTGCCGTCTATTGTGTCTGAAGGGTCACTGCTGCAAACTTATTGTCTGGAGGCACACTGTTTAATTGATTATTTTATTTTCTGGTAAAACAGCTTCTACCTGATTCAATAGCAGGATTGCGGAAACTGGAAATGCTTGATGTTTCATCCAATCTTTTGACATCAATGCCAGATTCAATCGGATTGTTGCTTAAATTAAAGGTCTTAGACTTATCGGGGAACAAGCTCAATGCCCTTCCTGAAAGCATTGCTGCTTGCTGGTTGTCCACCATCTCAGTTTCATATTCTCATTTCTTGGGCCCTCTATCTAGTATTGTATTCCATTGCTGATTTTATAATTATATCATTTCACCATTCATTACAGTTCCTTGGAGGAGTTGAATGCAAGCTTCAATGGCCTGTCATCCTTGCCTATGAATATGGGGTATGGCCTTTCAAATCTTAGGAAGCTCTCCGTCTACCTGAACAAGCTCCGCTTTCTGCCTACATCTTTGTGCGAGTTAAAATCTCTGAAATACTTGGATGTGCATTTCAATGCACTTTGTCACCTACCCAGTGGTATCGGGAGATTGACAAATCTCGAGGTCCTTAATGCTAGCAGTAATTTCAGCGACTTAACAGAGCTTCCTGAATCGATATGTAACCTCACCAACCTCAGGGAACTAGATCTCAGCAACAACCAAATCCGCTTTCTTCCTGATGCATTCTACAGGCTCGAAAACCTTACAAAGCTTAACTTGGAGGAGAACCCGCTTATAATTCCTCCATTAGAGGTCACAAAAAATGGTGCCGAGGCTGTCAGAGGATATATGGCTAAGAGGTGGCACGACATTACTGAAGAGGAACAGCGGAAGAGCATGCTTGCAGAGAACAAGGAATTGCAGGCTGGGTGGCTAGGATGGAGCAAGTCGTGGTTGAATGACGTAGTTTCTGGGGTTTCTGAGACTGTTTCAGGATATCTGGGAGGTTCAAAGGGCTTTAGGGATCCATATTTAGACCAGCAGCTGTGATCCTTGAATTTGCTTGCATGTAAATATTTTCTTGTGTCCCTCTTCTACTTAAGATGCTTCCCGTGCCGGGAGAGTCAATTATTCTGCGTTGTTTTGTGTTTGTAATAGTATGTAGTATGAATTGCATGTTTGTGCAGTTGGTTGTGCTGAAAGAAACGAAAAGGTTAAGAAAATAGACATGTATTTGTAGTTTGTATGTGACCCTTTTGCCACTGGTGCCTTTGAATCCAGGAAACTGTTACAGCACTCGCATATTCCCAAAGGTGATGATTTTATTATAATAAAATGATTGCAACCTGAATGATTATAATTATGATGGTCAAATATATTTTAATGGCCATCTAAATTGTTAAGATAAAATCATCTGTCCGTACAATGGAGAATAAGAAGTATGAAGACCCCAACATGATCTTAGAACCCAATAGCATTGCACGTGTTCGTACAGATTAAGCATCTGCTGAATTGAGAGTGCAATACCCATAATTTATCTCCAAGTTGAAAGAGTTCCTATTAGCAGTACTTTTCAAGGGGCCATTACATAGCAATTTAGTGCGTGCTATTTTATTTTTTTTTTCTTTAAATAACTGATCGTTTGCCCTGTTTTGACTCTTTTTAGATTAGATTTAGAGTATCCTGTGGAGTTTCATATCTATAGCTGATGACCAGTAACACGCAGACCAGAGATCTGCTTCTTGATACGATCAACTATGCTGTTTTGCCTTGATGAGGAGTTAATATGTTCATGGATAGCTGGTTGTCTGGCTCGATGTAACGCTAATATTGATGAACATTTACTCCGCACATGAGCTCACTTGGTCCGGTATACCCACGCTTGAGGAGTGTTTATTTTGCGTATGACCACACTTGGTCCATAGTACCCGCGCCTGCTATGTGCGTGTGACGCACGTGCAGTGCCCGCTAAAGGTTTTGCGCTTGATGTATGATTTTATAGCGCACGAGTATTGAGATGCTAGTTGTTTTTAGATGCGTATTTATTGACATGTTTTTAACCCATTTGATAAATACTTATCTTCTTTGAACCTAAACACACAAATTGAGCTGTAAACCTTGTGATTATTATTGTCTAAGAAGAAAAGATTGATTATGAGAGATAATTGAATCCTTCACTCTTGAGATTAAACTATCATGGTTTTTTCTTCCAATTCTTTCTACCATTGTTTAAACACTTGGTTAGGCTATAAACCTTCATTGGTGTATTGATGGCACAAACACTAGAATCTAGTAATATGTAGAGATTAACTAATAAGTGAAGTAAGATTTATAAGAAGACCGAGAGTTATTTGGTTTCACTGCTTTGCGAAAATTCAGGGAGTTCTTAACAGTCATAAGTAAGGAGTAAGTTGGTTATTTTTTAGTGTACTTATATGATCCGTGTTATTAGTTAACTTTCATATTGTTTTGTTTTAATTCATAGAAAAATGTCTGAAACATTTTACTTGAAAATTAATTGATTCTCAAAAAATTTATTCATCACTAAAATTGTACGCTAATACATTTTCTCAGATTTATTTTGATGATATCTATTTTTAAAAATATATT
>JAODPA010019175.1:0-13090 GCA_025585075.1 Nepenthes mirabilis | reverse complement strand
GATAAATTTATTAAACATCATTTTTAAAATTTTAAATACTATTAAAAACGAGAAGAAATATGAACATTGTTAGAGAAACTCCAAATAACACCACTATGATGCCCATCAAGCATAGCCCCTTCCATCAAACCTCGATTCACGAAATCTCAGATCCATAATTTTATACTTTTGTCATCTTTTTATTTTTTGTCATGTCAATAAGATTTACTCAAATGTATAAATAATGTTCAATAATTATGGACTGAATTGAAGATAGATATTTACAATAAAATGGTTCTGCAATCTTTCAATTGAAGATTGGTTGGTTTGATGTAGAAATAGGATTTTTCCAGCACTTAATTATGAAAAACTCAAAATTCTATGGAATAAACTTGCTCTCTATGTTCCCTCCCGAGCTATGAGTGTGGAAAGTTTAAGGTTTTGATGGATAGGGGCTTAATGATTCTTATGCCAACACAAGAGATCAAATTATGCACATAGATCCCCTTCTGCCTGCAAACAAGGTGTTCTCCTTGGTCCAACGGCAAGAAAAATAACATCAAATGGCTGACCCTATTCCAATTTCTTTTGCTCTATTTAGCAAAATAAATTGTGCTGTAAATAGAGCAGTTGTTAAATCTGCCATGAAGAACAGACCAAACAAACTTTATTGCACAAATAGTAGAACTCTAAGCCATGTGTCGAGAAGTGCTTCAAAGCGGGAAATGCACAAACCATTTATATGCTCACTGCAATGTAAAGGGACACATGATTGTGGAATGTTATAAGCTCCATGGATATCCACCCAGGCAAAATTAATTTCAAGGATCCAATGTGTTTGTTGCACAAGTTGCTCATTCAGCAAATAATGCACAAGTTACTCTTGACCCAGCTGCAGGTTCTTTGTTTTACTGCCTCATAACGTGATGCAGAGGAGTTCGGAGGGAGTTCATCATAGCAAAAAGAGGGAGGGGAAATCAGCAGAGGAAAATGGAAGACAAGAAGGCGAAGGCTGACTGTGACCTCGTTGTGTTGAGGTCTTGCTGTGAAAGTGAATGAGGGCAATTAACCGGGATGCAAACAGCCGTGGTCCTAAGGATCGAGATGTTGAGAGAGTGAGAGAGACAGGAAAAGACTGGGAAGAGAGAGGGTAAGCAGAGAGGGAGAGAGGAGACAAGGGAGATGGGGAGAGAAATTAGAAAGTAATATTTCCTTCCATTACTGTAGTTGCAGACCTTACACTATATATGGGCTGCTGGCCCAATTCTATCAACAGAAGCTGACAAGCTTCTAGCTAACAGAAACGCTAATAGAAAATAGTAACGCATGCCAACAGCTGCTGATATTAATAGCCCCAAAAATAAAGAAAATAAAATTAATAAAATTCTATATACCCTATGGAATGACATAATCATGGAATCTTGGGTGGGCACGGGTCACCTAGGTGCTCTTGCACTAGCCCGTCACATTTGGTGGTGTGTCGGAGAGCTCGTGGAGAGGACCAGTAACATTGTCGTTCCCATCGAAACCAACCTTGTCCTCAAGGTTGAATGAAAGGAAGTCTTGCTGGAACTCGGAGGCAGTCTCCCAAGTAGCTTCCTCAGGCATTTGGGTTTTCCAATGCACCAATACCTAGGTCACGGGCAAGTTGTTGCTAAGAATGCATCGGAAACCCAATATCCGATGTGGTTGCAGCAGCGGCTGCGAGTCCCAAGCCTCAGCGGGCAGGTCAAATATGCCGCTACTGATATCCCCACAGCACTGATTAAGTAGCGACGCATGGAAAACGTTGTGTATTTTGGAGTGTGCCGGCAGTTTCAATCGGTAAGCTACTGCTTCCACCTGTTCCAAAATGCGAAAGGGACCATAATACCTTTTGGCGAGCCTGTTGGTCTGCCGCCCTGCAAATGTCGTTTGACGGTATGGTTGAAGGCGCACATAAATGAGATTGCCAATTTGAAACTCCCACTCCGTTCGATGGAGTCTGCCTGCTGCTTCATCCTGAGTTTGGCCCGCTGCAAGTTAGCTTTAAAGGTGGCTAGTACATTGGTTCTCATGGTTAATGGGTCATCCACTGCTGCGAGAGAAGAGGTGCCGTGCATGTAGGAGAGTAGGGAAGGTGGGGGTCGACCATAGACTGCTTTGAAGGGGCTCATTTGGATGGAAGAGTGCCACGCAGTGTTATAGTGCCACTCGGCCCATGGTAAGTACTGCACCGAGGAGGAAGGAAGGCCGGTTATGAAGCAGCGTAAATAATCCTCGAGATATCGATTGACAACCTCTATTTGTCCATCCAATTGTGGATGGTAGGCACTGCTGATGGCAAGCCGAGTGCCCTGCAGCTTGAAGAGTTCCTTCCAAAATAGATTCATGAATAATGGATCGCGGTCGGAGATAATGTCTGCTGGAAATCTATGTAGCCGGTAGACTTCCCAGACAAAGACTTCGGCTAATTGTATTGCGGTGACTTCGGCAACTAGAGTTGCAAAGTGGGTGTATTTCGAGAGCCGGTCAACGACGACGAAGATGACTGATTTTCCATGTGAAGGGGGCAGATGGGTGATGAAATCTATGGAAATAGATTCCCAAGTATTTCCTAGAATGGGAAGAGGTTGCAGGAGCCCTTGAGGTGCCACATTTAAGGGTTTGACTTGCTAGCACACAGAACATCGGTTGACGAAGTCCCGCACCTCCTTGGACAAATTCTGCCAGTAGAAAATGGAGGCAATCCGGGAATAAGTACGGTGAATTCCCGCGTGTCCCCCAAGTGGTGAATTATGGTATTCTTGTAATATCAAGTCTGAAAGTGCAGATTCGGGTGGCACCCAGATTCCATTCCGGAAAAAAATCAGACAATTGCGGCAAGAGTACCCTGCATGATCACTTGGGTGATCTTCGATGGCCTTAGTGAAGGAAGTGGCTACTGGATGTTGTCCGATAAACGTCTGCAAGGCAGCCAGCAGAGCTATGATGGGTTGGGACACTCCTTGGAGTGCCAAGAAGGTGCAAGGTTCCTGCCTAGACAAGGCATCCATGGGGCCATTGATGCGTCATGGCCGATACACGATATCGAAGTCGAATCCCAGCAATTTGGTAATCCAACGCTACTGTTTGGGGGTGTGGATAGTTTGGGTCAGTAAGGCTTTGAGGGGTTGATGGTCTGTCTGTGTGGTGAATTTAGATCTCAGCAAATATTGCCGCCATTTTTTATAGCTTTTGTGATAGCAACCATCTCCTTCAAATAAGTCGAAGAAACCTGCAATTTGGAGCAGAGCTGCCGGCTAAAGTAAGCGATCGGATGCCCTTCTTGAAGAAGCACTGCCCCGATACCCTGTCCCGAAGCATCCGTTTATACTACAAAGCGTTTAGTGAAATCAGGCAGGGTAAGCACAGGGGTGGAAGTCAAGGCAGTTTTGAGGGAAGCAAAAGCCTGATCAGATTTGGGAGTCCAAACAAAGGCGTTCTTTCGTAATAACATCGTTAGTGGGGCTGTGATCTAAGCATACCGGTGCACAAAGTGACGATAATACCCCGCGAGCCCCAAGAAACTGCGCAATTAGGTCACGTTAGTGGGTGTAGGCCAAGTCTGGATGGCAGCGATTTTAGAGGGGTCAACTGCCACAACGTACTCCCAGATAACATGGCTAAGATAGGACAGTTGAGTGCGGCCGAATTCACACTTGGACAGCTTGGCGAAGAAGGAATGCATTTGGAGGAGTTGTAGCACCTGAGCAGATGTTGAAGGTGGGCTTCCCAGGTCGGATTGAATACTAAAATGTCATTGAAGAAGACCAGCACGGATTGTCGTAATACATGGCGAAATATCTCATTCATTTCAGATTGGAATGAGGAATGGGCATTTGACAACCCGAAAGGCATGGCCATGAATTCGTAGTGGCCATCGTGAGTCCGAAATGCGGTCTTATGGACATCCTCTGGGTGGACCCTCATTTGGTGGTATCCAGCCCTCAAATTGAGTTTGGAGAAGATCCGAGCTCCGGCCAACTCATCCAGCAACTCATCGACAGTGGGGATTGAAAATCAATCCTTCACTGTGATGGTATTTAAGGCCCAATAATCTACGCAGAACCGCCAACTACCGTTGCGTTTCTTTACTAGCAAGACGGGAGAGGAGAAGGCGCTGTTACTGGGTCGAATAATGCCCTCAGTCAACATCTCTTGGATCATTCGTTCCATCTCTGCCTTCTAAAAATGAGGGTATCGGTAGGGCTTAACGTTGACCGGTTCAGTATTGGGTTTGAGTGGCATCCGATGATCAGTGGCAAGGCGTGGGGGAAGGCCATGGGGCAAGGAGAATACCCCAGTGAAGGTAGAGAGAAGTTGCAGCAATGCGGATCTAATGGGAGGGGAAATATCAGATGATATGGATTTTGTGAAGGAGGGAGAACCTGGAGTTGGCTCGATTGTTGGTGCCCACAGAAAGGCAATAGTCATGTGGAAGTAGGCAGCGGCAGTTTTGGTCATGTCACTCCTCCGCAACTGTCCTAAGGTCAGGGCAAATATAGTGGCTGTTTGTAGTCCACGCAGGATGAGCCGTTTGCCTGCATGATCAAAATTCATCCACAACGCCTTGTAATCAAAGAGGACGGGGCCAATTGTCGCCAGCCACTGTACCCCGAAGACTATGTCCGCACCATAACTGGGCAGGAGGTATAAATCCACACGAAATGGGGTCTGGTCCAATGTGATTTAGTGTATTGGAGCAAATCCCTTTGCAGTGTAGGGAGTCGTCATTCCCCACGGTGACATTAAGGTGCTGGGACGATTGAATTGTTAGTCCCAAGTGCTTGGCCACTTTGGTTTGGAGGAAATTATTAGTAGAGCCACTGTCAACCAGGACGACTACCTGCCGTCCCGCAATCTGGCCGTGCAATCGCAAGGTGAAGGGGACAAAACGGCCCTCGAGGGCATGTAGCGAAATGGTGGGGATGGAATCAGTAATGGGTGGTACTATTTCCATGTCTGCTGGTTCTGTGGGATGGAATTCTGGCTCGGATGATAACTCCTCTACGGGTAGTGGATCAGGCAATGGATTATGTTCTTCGTCCGCAATCATGCACAGGAATTGGGGAGGGCGGCATCGATGTCCTGGAGTGAATTGTTCATCGCAATTGAAACACAAACCCTGTGAACGGCGTGCTGCCATCTCGGCAGGTGTAAGCCACTTGATGGGCAATCTCGGAGTCACCGGTCGGTGGGGATTTGTTTGTGGAGTATGGTTCAGTGCTGTGGATGTCTGTTTGGGAATTGGCAGGCGGTGGACAGTGAACCGTCCTGCCTCATTTTTTTCTTCCACTATCTTAGCCATTCTAATGGCTTCCGATAATGTCTGGGGCTTCAATAGCAATAGTTTCCACTTGATGTCATCCCGTAACCTTGAGACGAAGTAGTTCAAGAGGTTCATCATGGTCAGCCCTGAGGTACGGGTAGACAGAGCTTCAAATTCGGTCATATAGAAGGCAACAGAGGTGGTTTGTCGCAATTTGTAGAGCAAGGCCTCTGGATTGAAGTAAGTGGATGGGCCAAATCTGAGCTCCAGGTCTCGGGTGAAATTTTCCCATGTTGTGAGTTGGTGGGTGGGATGCATCCATTGGAATTATTGGAGGGCCGACTTAGACATAGAGAAGACGGCTATTGTGAGTTTCTGATCATTTGGGGTGAAGTGGTAGTAAAAGAACCGTTCAATTTGGAACAGCCAGCCGATGACGTTTTCCCCAGGAAAAAAAGGGGATTTCCAGTTTCGGTAAGTGAACTGGAAGTGAGGAATGGGAATCAGTCGATGTTGGAGGGAAGAGGGATGAATTCTGGGAGGGAGGAGTTAAGTGTGAGGATGTTGTTGCCAAGAACGCAGGCCGGGTTGGTAGTAGTGGTGGATTTACTATAGATCGGGGTTGAGCTTCGATTCGGGCCAGAGTATGGAGGATTTCAGACATGGATTTTTGTAAGTGTTCACTCAGGGAGGCGTTAGAGGCAATACCTTCAGAGTGGTGTTGGAGAGTAGAGACGATGCTCTTTGATTGTTGTTGCAGAGCGGTGGTCGTCTCCTTCAGCCCCAAAATCGAGTCCTCCAACAATTTGTACAGTGTCGTCATACCCTCTGCCATGTCTCAATGAGAGCACCAACTGATGAAGAGGAGTTCGGAGGGAGTTCGTCACAGTAGAAAGAGGAAAAGGAGATAGTAGAGGGAAATGGAAGACGAGAGGGAGAAGGCTGACTGTGACCTTATTGTGTTGAGGTCTTGCTGTGAAAGTGAAGGAGGGCAATTAACCGGGGTGCAAACAGCCGAAGTCCTAAGGACCAAGATGCTGAGAGAGTGAGAGAAACAGAAAAAGATTGGGAAGTAAGAGGGTAAGCAGATAGGGAGAGAGCAGACAGGGGAGATGGGGAGAGAAATTAGAGAGTAATATTTCCTTCCATTATTGTAGCTGCAGACTTTACACTATATACGGGCCGTTGGCTCAATTCTTTCAATAGAAGCTGACAAGTTTCTGACTAATAGAAATGCTAACAGAAAGCAGTAACATATGCCAATAGCTGCTGATGCTAACAGCCCCAAAATCAAAAGAAATAAAATTAATAAAAATCTATATACCCTATGGAATAACATAATCACGGAATCTTGGGTGGGCACGTGTCACCCGGGTGCTCCTACGCCGGCCCGTCACATTTGGTGGTGTGTCGGAAAGCTCGTGGAGAGGACCCGTAACACAACGCATACTTTTCATTCAAACATTATGAGTGATACTCCAAGGAGTATTGATATGGGAGCAACGAATCATATGATACGTGGCACTTCTTTTTTCACTGATAAAGGAGTTTCAGTTTCCTATATGGTCAAACTGCCAAATGGGAAAGGATCCCCTGCAACTTTTATGGGAATAGTTTTGATGCGTCTCTAGTTCTCGGATTATAGTATGGATTAGAGAGCCTTCAGATCTTCTGCTACGGCTCGAACTAGATCGAGTCCAGTCTCTATTACTGTTAATCTGGAATTTGTGTACCATAAATTACAAACAATAGGTAAGAGGACAACATGAGATTGTCCCACCGTAAATCCTCTAACACTGAAATTAGAAATTTTTCCAAGAAAGTAGAAAGATACAAAGAGAATGTAAGATGGTTCATAATTGCATGCATGAACGGGGGATGTGAGAGTAGGATGGGCTTCTATAGGTGTACTCGGCTGAAGGACGACTCACTAGGCGGAGGATTAAGCTCTGAAGGTGCGCCTTGTTGAGGGACGGCTCACTAGTCGAAGGATTGAGTCACGGAGGTGTGCCCGACTGAGGGACGACTCACTAGTCGGAGGACTGAGTTCCGAAAGTGCGCCTGACTGAGAGGCGACTCATTAGACGGTGAATTAAGTTTAAGAGTGCACCCAACTGTATGGCGACTCACTAGGCGGAGGATTGAGTTAAAGAGTGTACCCAACTGAATGGCGACTCACTAGGCGGAGGATTGAGCTCCACGGTGCGTCTGGTTGAGGAGCAGCTCACTAGGCGGAGGACTGAGCTCTAGAGGTGCGTTTGGCTAAGGTGCGACTCATTAATCGGAGGACTGAGCTTCAGGGGTGCGCCCGTTTGAGAGGCGGCTTACTAGTTGGAGGATTGAGCTCAATGGATGTGCCCGACTAAGAGGCATCTAATTAGTTGGAGGACTAATCTTCAAGGGTGCGTCCAACTGAGGGGCGACTCATTAGGCGAAGGACTGAGCTCTGGGGTGCGACCGGCTGAGAGGCAACTCACTAGGTGGAAGATTGAGTTTTGAGGGTGCGTTGACTGAGGGGGGACACACTAGTCGGAGCATTAAGTTCCAGGGGTGCACCCGATTGAGGGGCGACTTAGAGATGATCCCGCTTGGGGGCAATATAGCACGTCCATGAGCCGCGGTGATATTTGGAGGCTTAGTAGAATGCACTAGGATGAGCGCAGATCCTGTTGTTCCCCGTCCACCTATGTTGTGCCAGTTGACCGAGAAATACGGAGTCACCTAGAGCCAAACTGATTAAATGAACAAGGTGGCCGTGTATACAGAATACGCTGGATGGCATTTTTTGGCGAGCTTCATACCTTGTTCTGGTTAAGGGTAATGAGCACTAGTAATGGAGGCCTCGTTGGGCCACGGTCTCCTTGATTCGAGGATGGGACAGCCAGGCAATGCTCTCGGGGAGCTCTACGGTGCCGTGACTGGCCGAAGGTTTCCGAAAACCTTGGGCACCTTCGGTGCAGAGCATTGTACCCTCTTTTGTACAAATTTGAGGGAGGACAAATGTGCGTCTTTTGTGTTGGCGCAAAACACGCGGAAGGCACGGTGACCGAGCGGACAGGGTTCTCGGACAGCTACACGGAGCAGAGCTCTCGGACGGATACGAGAAAGTAGAGATAGAGAACGAAAGAGAACACACAAATTTAACGTGGAAAACCCTTCTTTCAATAAGGAAAAAACCACGAAAGCATGCACTATAAAATGATTGTTTACAAGTGTTAGTTACACAAACTCAAACGAAAGAAAATAATCTCAAATGTGCAACTTCTCTCACTAAAATGTTTCTCACTCTATCTTTACAAAGTTTGCCCACAGCTCTCTCTCAAAGCTCTTCCTAGAAAAAGTCTCAGCTCTCACGCACACAAAAGGGCACAAGCTCTATACATATATATAAACAGAGACAGGGTGGATAGCCAGCCACCCTATTGACAATAGGTTACAGAACCTATACCCTAGGCCTGCCATGGCAGCCGCACGCCTGGCGTGCTAGATGGCAGGCCTGACACCTAGGAAGTTGTGGCCGCTACAACTTCCAAGCAAAGTAGGTGACCAACCCACCTGCAGAAAACGGCCGTAGCAGGCCTACGATGATAGAGTCAACGCCTACACTTTAGGAGTCCTCGTCCATGTCCTCTCGGACATTACGCTTCAAACAAAGTCCTCATCCATTCTTCCAATGGAGTCCGTGAACTACTGCCACTCGGGAGTGACCCCAACATTTTGAGGGGTACGCCCTCATGTCCAAATCTGCTGAGAAGCTCTGGGTTCGCTTTCGGGGGAAGCTTCGTCGAGCGCCATTAAAGGGTCTCTAGGCTCTGTTTGGCGAGAACATTTGGGCACCATCGTTGAGAGCCCTGTGCCCTGTTTTGCTGGAAACGAAGGTGGAGGAGGTAGGCACCATCGCAGGTAGATCTCCGTGCTCTGTTTTGCCCGAATGTTGCAAGAAGGAGCTGACCGTCATTATTGGGGAACTCTAAGCTCTATTTCGACTAGGATGCTCTGGGCTCCATTTCAGGAGCCTTGAGCATTTGTTTTACTAGGAATAGGATGGAGGAGTTGAGCGACAGGCTCAGGGGGCCTTATCCCCTGTTTGGTGAAAGCCTCCGGGCGCTACCGTTGTGGGCTCTGCACGTTGATTTGTTCCTATTTGAAGGGAAATTGCTGGACGGCGCTGTCGGAAGGGCCTTGCGTCCTGCTTCACCAGGAACGGGTACGGAGGGCTGTCGCCATTAGAAGGGCTTCATGGTGCTCCATTTGGTTGACGAGCAGTGAACTGGAGCAACGGTCCCAGGTCTGCTTTTTGAGGGTTTGCTGCCCCTGTTTTAGGAGTAAGTCTTGCCTCTGTTTTGCTGCTTCTCTTTCCTCCCTTTTTATTGAGGGAGGTGATGAATTTTTTTTGTTTGCCAGGTAGAGTTCTATTTTTTCCGTTAGGAGGGATTTCTTTCTGCTAAAACAAAATCATTTCCCGTCATGATAGAGTTTCTTAGCTACATTTCAAATTTTGAATCGGCCTACGATACTAGACCCATTAAATTTGGATCTCATATTTATTAATACTAAAAGATGTGCTTTGTGTGCCACAATTCAGTGACAACTTGTTGTCAATTAGATAACTCATTGTATCCCTCTCGTGCCTTATTCTTTGTTTTTCTGATTATTGTTCAATACAAAACCTAACACCCTGAACAACGACTGTCATAGCTGAGTTGAAGAATGGCTTATATCATCTTTCGAATGAGCTTGTTTCACCTTCATCACTTTCTGCAAAGCTGTCCAAAGTTCCAACAGGGGGTGATCTAGTTGCTGCATCCATTAAACATGACTTGTTTTAGCTCGTCTCCTGCATAGCCGATTGGGATTTATATCCAAACGTAGACTAACACTTACTGATTGTCCCATTATCAAAATTCATGTTAATTAATCTGAATGATATTTCACGTCAATTTATATATTTACTTTATGTAGATATTACTTATATTTAATCTACATTATTTGTTATGATTATCGAATATTTTTATTCAATATTAATGCATTTCTAGATTCGAATTGTTGAACAAATTAGGAAGCTATCTTACTCGGGAGTTTGATTGAAAACGGGTCCGATCTTCTTTATTCCGAATTTGGATCTTACACACTATAACAAATAAATAAGAAATCATGAGAATATTGGATTTACTCCCTGATTTATTCTCCAATGCTCAAATCCATAATCTTTTTAATTGACTGAGAAAAATATGAGAGAATAAATGCGAGAAGGCAAGTGGATGGGGATTGAGTATTTGTTAGAGGAATATAGAACTCGCTTCTAGATAGTAAACAAATAAAAAGTAATATGAATATAGGACTTGCTCCCCGATATATCTTTCGATATTTAAATTCATAATCTTTTTAATTGGTTGAGAAAGATAGGAGAGAGTAAATGCAAGAATGCAAGTGGATAGGAATTGAGTGTTTATTGGAGGATTGTGTTCCATCAGATGCGCATAGAAGGGTAAGCAGCTTTCGATGTGTTGCACTCGTAAGAGATAGTGGCTTTGGAAGTTATTAGAGATATTTGTCTAATTGGCATATTCTGTGACCTTATATATTATTGTATCGATGTCGGGTTATGGGTTGTCGGGTTAAAGTTCGTTATGTCCGTTCCGCACTCTAGTCGCTCGAGCCGTCCGAAGCCCGCGCGCTCGCTTGGTGCTCGATACCACATCGAGCCGAAAATCCAGTAGGTGCCCGGCTCGCTGGGTGCTCGACGTCCGCTCGAGCCGAAAATCCAGTAGGGTGCCCGCTTGCTACTCGCCTTCTGGCCGCTCGTCGCGCGCTCGAGCCCCGCTCGAGCCCCGGTCCAACGGGCAAAATTTTTGAACGATTTTTAGCGCCCTCTATAAATATATGCCTTAAGTTTTGGAACCCTAACCACCACTTTGACTGGACGTTTGTGCCCCATTGGAGAAGAAAGCTTCTAATACTCCATTGTTCCTACTTCTCTTGAGAAAACTTCACATTACAAGATCATTCTTCATTCTCATATAAGTTTTCTCACCAATTTTCTTTCACCATTGAAACGTTGGCCTTCTACCTTCGTTTGGAGACGTTGGTTCGTGAAGAAGGCGACTCGATCGTGATTGGCCATTCAAGTGGTTCGGAGGGAAGATTGACGTGAAAACCGGAAGGAGTCCGGTTCCGTTGCCGCGGACAAATCCAAGGAGTTCCTTAGTAGGGATCACATGACTGGAGTAAGTCAGCTAGGTTAGCGCGTCGTTACCACCCGGTCTGTAAGTTGATTTTCATAATGCATTACTTCCCCGGCCATTGAAGCCCGGAGTGTTTTTCTCGATACCGTGGGTATCGAGTTTTCATTTCGTCACCAAAAATCGCGTCTTTATATTATTACTTACGTATTTTGTTTACTGCGCATGATTGTTAGTCTCGTATGCATCTAGTATTAAATATCTTTTACATGTATTAGATATTTATAATTTTTGCTTCCGCTATACTTTTAACGGGGTCGAAACTTGATTGTTCACGAAAGTACCAAAAAGTGCTTTTTCAGAAGTGTGCACTCATATAGAAGAGTGGCTTTGTAAGTGTTATGCCTTGTTTGCTTGATTGAATATTCATCAGTTTGAATTTCCCTATTTCTATGGGGGTGATACTGTATTTATAATGAGATGTGTCATTTGGTTAGCGAACCCCTGATTTAATACATGGGCATTACTCCTTTACAGTTATACCACCTTCAATTGATAGTAGAATCGTACGGTTTTCAACCGTTAAATCAACACAGTAACTGCTTGTAATAGTTTATCAATTATCCATTTATATCCATTTATTGTTGGACAATTCGGATTACACCTCATTGATCAATCGTAACGTTTTATGCTCATTGGGTTCGGAGGGTTTTCTGATGGAATGTCGTTAGTTGGACTTTTTTTCATTCTACGAATTAGATTTTGGGCCGGTCATATACTACATACTCATCAGATATGTCGTTTTAATTAATTAAAAATATTTAGGTATTAAAAATAAAGAAAATTCTAAATCTAGGTATTAAAAATAAAGAAAATTCTAAATCTTGTGCGCTTTTGACATTAGTTTTCTTATAATGTATAGCATAATATCCTTTGGAGTACAATTACTGCAAATAGTACAACTGTATGTATTTTCTTGTAAGAAGGTTAAGCCGAGTTGAAGGAATTTTCAGAGAGATCTCCTTCTCCACCTTGTGTTTTCTTCTTGTTCTTCTAAAGTTTTCGTAACCATTTTTGAAGGTTTTCCGCTTGTTTCAAATACAAAGGTCGTTTAATAGAAGAGTGGTGAGCGAAGTGGAGCTGCTTGTAATTATAGCAAACATATGTTTAGAATAATTGAAGCATTCTGAAATTCTGTTGACAGTGTAAATCATTGTGTCAATATCTCACTTGATTCCCTTCTCTATCTCTATCAATTACGTTGAGTGATCCTTCCCCCTTCAGGTGTGGCAAAGCACGTTGGTTCTGTTGTGAAAAATGGCTTCAAAACAAAGATAACAATAATGGTGACAGACTTGCAAACACACATAGTAAGAAAAAAGGGGAATAAGGAACAAAAGGAATACACTCAAATTTTACGTGAAAAACTATTAACAAATTGAAGAAAAAAATTACAAGATACTTAATTTACAAACAAATCCACTATGCAAAGTTGGTTACAAAAACCGTGCGACTACTCAAGCCCTTGAGGCGAAAACCAAAGAATAGAGTACGAGAATATAAAGAATTTCACACTTTTTTTTCACTCACTACTCTTCTCTTTTTTTCACTCTTTTCACTCCTCACACCTATATATTTT
>JAODPA010019164.1:0-13091 GCA_025585075.1 Nepenthes mirabilis | reverse complement strand
AAATTTAATATTTCATAAAAGTTAATTTTTCTGCCATTTTTAATTAGATAGAATTTCGATTAGAAAAGGAGAAAATGCGCGATGACGTGAAATGAGCGAGGGGTAGATTCGTCATTGTGTCTGTGAAGGTAAACAACGGCAGTGCCAAAATGTCGGAACCAACGGAATTTGCATCGCCGAAATACTCGACAGCTGGCTGAGCAAAGCCGACCTTCCCTTTTTTAAATTTCCATCTCTGAATCTCATCTTTTCCAGGTGCTCTCTCTCTCTCTCTCTCGCTCTCCCCCCGGCGAATCACAAAATTTCTGAAGCTCGCGAAAGATAGGTTCAAACAGTAAGCACTTCAATTTTATCAAGTAGATTCTTATGGATTCAATTAATTTATGATGTTACCGTTCTGACGTTGTAGACCTCGATCCTTAAGTTTTTATTCTCGAAACGACTGTGTTTATGAAATTCGTTCATATTCCTTTTTCTCCTCAGCATAAATTTCAATTTCGCCGGGAGTTTCTTGTGTGTTTGCAAATTGATTTGTCAAGAGCTAATTAAATTCAAATTCTAAAAATTGTCGGATTCCATTGTGGGAAAGCTCCAGTTTTCGATTAAGGGGGGAAAATGGCGTTGGTCTCCTCCGTTTTTCTGGGTTTTGGTGGGGTCCTGTCGTTTTGGAGCTCCAGTTACTTCTTTATTTGACTATATGAAATCGTGGTTAACTTTCTGCAAAAGTTATTTGATACCAAAAGTTCAATTAAAGACAATAAATAATAATTGATCTACTATATGAATCCTTCGATTTTCACTTCTCTCTTACTTTTTTTTACCTTTTTAATTGCAGATAAATTTTTAAAAAAATAACAAGACTTGTGAGCGCATAACGTACAGTATAAACTAGAGAACAATACGAATAATATTCTTAATTTCTTACCTTTTTCCCCTAAAATTCTAGTCTCTATTATTACTTTTTAATTTTATTATTAATTTTTTATTTTAGGATCAATTTTGTTATGCTAGTATATATGATATGTCAATGAACGTTAAAGGTGTAAAAAGTTTTAAAATAGAAGCTAATTTGAGAGAGTTTTTAAATGATGATTTGGGCAAATTTTGTATGGAATAAAATTATTACTAAAGTAAAAATTGAGGATAGAATTAGAAAAAATAATCATCTGGATATAGAACTGGAAAAAGAAAAAAGTTCAAGAATTTTGTTTTTTTGATAGTTTTCTTTATGAGTTATAGTCGACCATAATTTTTCCATTAAGAGATGGAATCTCACTGATTGGAAGTAAAATGTCCAAAAATTTGAAACTACATTTTTCCATCAAGATTTGCAGAATGCAGAAATTTATGACTGATTTTATTGGGACTGTTGTTTTGTCGAAAAATGGGTTGACGAATGGCATTGAAAGGTTTAAGTGCGGTTGTGCTGAAGAGGCTCTGCAAGTAGTAAACAGCTGGTGTTGTTCTGAGCCACAGAAAAAATGGCATGTCGTGGGTTCGGTGAGTGCCTGCTGAAGCTACTTAATCTTTTGATGATGCTTGCTGGTTTGGCCATGGTGGGTTATGGTATCTACTTGTTCGTCATCTATGAGCAATCTTCGGCTTCAGATTCATCCATGGTAGTGCCAGTGACCGGTGATGAGTTTCTTCAGCCTGGTCGTCCTTTCCTTATCTCCGTTTCACTGAATAGCAGCATTTGGGATGATCTCCCAAAAGCTTGGTATATTTTTCCTCCTCTACATTATCTTTATGTTTCTCATACTGATTTTCATTAATCCTGTTTACTGGTTATGACATATGGAGTGTTGGCTTTACTATTTCATGTATCTACTACTTTTGTCAATTTAAGAATGAATTCTGGAAGCTAATTATTGTGACTCTTTCCTGAAACTGTGGGGATAAATGTCTCATTTCTATACTTTTTGCCTCTTCTGTTGCTTGATTATTTCTTAAAGAATTAATGCCACCTGCAAATATGATGATTTTGCTCACAGATTTAGGATTGAAGATGAAAATTGTATTGAAGAATACACCAACAAGGTATCACCCACCATCCAAACACAAATGCGACAAATTATTTCATGCCAATCATACCCCTAGAAAATTTAAGAAATCCAGGAGAATATGCAAATTAAATATGGAAGAAACTGAAAGCAGAATAATCTATCCCCTACAACGAACACAAAGCCAAATATCAAAACATTTGCTGTGGATTCTTGAGTCCTCTTATTTTCCTTCCATTGTTGGAACCTTTCCCCTCAAAGTTTCAAACCTTAAATTCATCTAATCTCCTACGTTGTTATGTTCGAGCAACTTCAATGCCTTGCCTTCCTGACCTGCAGAAGAAAGACCTAAAGGATTACTGAAGTCTTTTATTTAATGCAGAAATAAATCCAGTACCATCTATTGAAATTTCTCTCAGGATTATCCTTTTTGCCACGATTAAGTTTCTATATTATTTTTAGGAGTGTGTGTTCATTTTCTTGGTAGGCTGACAATGAATTTCATTAATGAGCATAGAAGTCTTTTGGCATGTAGAATGAGAATTGAAGCTTAATATTCCAATCCTAATATCATTTGTATCTATTGGATATGTGTAGCCATTGCTTCAGGTTGAAACTTGGAAGTAGGTCTGCCTTCTGATTTATGAGGGGATAATGGGACGCTCACTACTGTAGGGGACTGAAGATTTAGCTTAGGTTAATTTTTGAGCCTTCACCAATCAAGATTTGATTGTTTGGTCTAGAAAGACATGCTTCTAAAGAAGGATATTTCTTTTATGTCTTACGATTACTTTAATACTTTTGATACCTAATGAAGATGTTTCGGTAGCATGTCTTATGGATCATGCATAATAATGATGGTTCGGTAGCCTTTCTGTTTGATTTTGAGAAACATTGATTTGACCTTTTTTTAATGTAAATTTCTAGTATTATTATTGGATTCTCTGTATTCATTTCGCTCGTAGAATCCAAATTTGGGTAATGAAATAAATGGATCGAGTCCTATGGCATTAATTTAAATTTACGTGGATTCATATCAGTATTGTCCTCACAACAGGGTATGTGTGCCGAGATGGTGGTGATCTTAAATTTTGTATCTGATATTTTCATGGAATGATTTGCGACATTCTTATGGCATGCCCTTGTTTTCTTCCTTCTTAGCTTATAAATTTCCACTTTTACCTAATTTGCAGGTTCATATGCTTGTTTATTGGTGTTGGAGTAGTCCTTTTTGTCCTATCATGTTTTGGCTGTATTGGAACGGCAACACGGAATGGGTGCTGTCTAAGTTGTGTATCCTAATAATGTGTTGCTCTTTCGTTACTTCATATGTGACTAGCCTTTGCACATCCATTACTTTGAAGGTCATGGGCCTCTTTGCTATGAATGTATACATATTACACAACATTGAAATGCAGGACCCTTGGCATTTGGCTGCTTCACAGCAAGGATATGTCCCAGTTTATGTGCTTACTGTGCTCAAAATCATGCATGTGAGTTCTGATGACAAGATGATAGAAAATTAACAAAGCAACAACAATAAAATCAACCCAACCTGAAGTACCTCTATATGGGGCCAGCATTTTGCATGGCCATATTTGATGTGGTATGCTTGTGCTTTTGGGGGCCAAGATGTTAACTATCTGCATCACCCTCTTTCCCCATCCCACCCTCCCAAAAAGGAAAAAAATCCAAAACAAAAGAAAGATGTTTATTTGAAGTCTTAAACCCTTCCCTTCATATTTTGGTTGGGGCTTTGGGTGGATTACAATGAGAGTAACTTTTCATTCTTTAAAAAAAAAAAAAAGGATTCAATCCAATTCAAAACTAAGAAATGATCAAACTAGAAATGATTTTCAATTTTATCCCATGATATGCGTAGTTGTCAACACTTCTGAATGATTTTAATGGTATATTCTTCCATTTTGATTAGTAACCTAAGAAGCACGGACACTGACACGGACATGATGCGATACCGATACGTCGATACCCTATTTTCTATAAATTAATGATACGATACGTTGGGGACATATAAACTAAAATAATGGTTTATNTAATAATAATAAACGAAAGAGGGAAAGGTTACCTTCGTGTTCAAAGTTAGGTTTTGAATAATGTATTCAGAAAGAAAGGAAGAAAGAAGAACAACGAAAGGAGAAGAATGAAATTTAGGGTTCGAATATTATACGAATAATATATTGAAATCCCATTGTAGGATGAGAATAATGTATTTGAAAGTGATAAAATGAGAATATTGCCTTTGTGTTTGACTTCTCTTGCTATACCCTACGATGGAGTCTGCGCAGTGAAAACTGAAAACTTTAGGCTCTTTGATTCAGCAGAATAGAGGATTCGATGGATTTATAGGCGATAGAGTCTCTTCGATTCAACAGAATAGAGGATTTGGTGGATTTATAGCTGATGGAATCTGAGAATCGAAAACCCCAGGCTTTTCGATTCAACAGAGCAGAGGAAGAGAACTAGGGGGAGAGAGGAGTGATTGAGTGGTGGTGATTCGTGATACGTGGGAAAGGAAGTAAGAGTTCACTTAATCATAATATTTTAATTTATCAAATATTTTATAAATTTTTCTCTCATAGCCCCACATTTCTTTAGTTTACCAAATATCCAAATAATTTTAAAAATTATAAAATTATTCAACGTGTCTAAAATGTATCCGAAACGTGTCCGACGTGTTCGGAACGTGTCCAGGGTGTGTCTAAAACGTGTTGGGACGTGTCCGGAGCGTGTCTAAAACGTGTCGGGAAAAAAATTTATACACATTGGGACACGTGTCGGACGTTAACATGTTAAGCCCAAGAGAGTGTCCGTGCTTCATGGTTGGTAATTTGTGGTTTGCCTTGACCTAAAGCAGTATGCTGTATTTGTAGTCTTATTGATCCTAATAGAACTTGGATGTGCAGCTTTCATGTACTTTGACAGCAGCTGGGAAGAAGTAAGTGTCATACTAGCTGAAGTTCAAGTTTGTAGCTGCATGGTCACTTTCTGATCCCTACATTTGCTTTTCCAGGAGATCCCTACTGACAAAACTGGAGATTTTGATATGTTATATGATTTCCTGAAGGAGCACTGGAGCATTGTTAAGTGGGTTGCTCTTGGTATTGTTGTTCTGGAGGTAAGAACTGCATCACCTTTAAGGCCTTCAAATATTGGATGGAAATGAGACATCTTGTTCCTGTTGCCTATGCTTAAAGTTTAACCAAGACATTAATGTGTGAATCAGAGTGGCTACATTTGTTCTTCGCTCTTTTTGTCATAGCTTCAGTTTCCTGGAAATCATGTCAATGAGGTTGACAAATGATAAAATTGAAACAGTTTCCTTCAAATGCTATAATGAATATTCAGATACTTCAAATTAAAACTGAAAAGTAGGGTGTAATACACAAACAAGAAGCTAGTGGGATGTCCTACATCTTTGAAACACTCATAAATGCATTGCTTTCTTAATAGATCCCTTATAAATATTTAGATTGTGCACTATTTGATGAAGCATCTATTTTCCCTGAACATGGTGTGCGAAGTGTTGTTTATTTGTCTGATTTCTCTATATTGTGTGTCACAATGCAAAGATTTTGAGCTGTATGGTGGCAAGAAATATCTAAATCTGCTTACAAAATATGAGCATGTGGTCTTGTTCAGAATTATTCTTTCTTAAGAAAACCCATCCACCTTTTCTAATATCATGAATGAAATAAGAAATAAATAGGTTCATAGTAAAAATTAAAAAAAAAAAATGAGGGGAAGACATTTGAGATGGTTTGGACACTACAAAGGTTCGTTGGGTTGGGAACAATCCAAAACTTCGTCTCGCACACAAGTTAAAAGCTAATCTTTACAAGGATCAATTATCGAATCATTTATCTAAATTATTGAGGGAACAAAATAACAAGAAATATTCATAAATAAAAATGAATGACACAATTTTTTTTTTTTTATAGAAACTCCTATAAACGAAAGGTAAAAATCACTTTCAATGTAAGTGAGTTGATTACAACAAAATCCCCAAAACACATTCCAATTTACCACAAATTATGGAAAACCAAGCAAAGATCACTAGTAGAGAAAATAAAAAGAAATCACTGGTACAGATGTTCTAAATAAAGAGTAGAGCACATACCAAGATAATGAAGAAAGAAACAGGATCAACAGCCCAAAATTGGCTAAAAATCTTCTCCTTCTTTTATTCTTTCTTTCTTAAATCATTGCTCACTAGTGTTTTTGGTTAATTCACAAAATTACACTTCAAACAGATCAAAACTGTCTTAAAATAGGTATGGTGTTCGAATGTTGGAGGTTGGCGATCAAACATGGGTGGTTGACATTTGAGCGCTAGTAGTTGGACTTTGGACACCAAATAGAAAACTCCTTTGAACAAATGCCACGCACGTGAGCCATTCATGTGCACATCTGGCTTGCTCCATCATTCTTTCCACACATGTGCTCCCCATTATGTGTGCATCAGGTGTGCTTCATACTATTTTCCAAGCACATTTTCCATTCATGCATGCACTAGGTGCAAACTCTTTTGTTTTCCATTGACATGCGTCCAATATGGGTATCCGGCATGGCTTAGCTCCATCATAGAATAAACTATGTTCAAAGGGTATGAGATTTACAAGGGAGTGACCCTCCCAACAAACTTTTTTCATGACTTCATGGCGGCTAGCACCATCCCGACAATATCTTGACCTATTTCAAACGTTCCTCTTTGTACCGCTTTAGTTATTATATTTAACCCATTATTGTCAGTCTTGACTTTATAAAGCGTTAACTACTCTATATCAAAAGTATTCCTCACCCAATGATATCTTACATTTATATGGTTTGATCTTGAATGAAATAAGGAGTTCTTGTAAAGATAAATGATGCTTTCATTATCATAAAACAATACATACCGGTTTTTCATGAAGCCGAGTTCTTTAATGAATTTCTTCATCTACAAAATCTCCTTATTAGCTTTCATTGTCGTGATAAAATCAACTTCAATGGTAGAAAGTACAATGCAATATACAGTTTCTCCTGAAAACTTGATCAGATATCTCAAAGTTGACTTTTGAGAATCGATGTTGTCTACCATGTTAGCATCAGTAAACTCGACGAAAATAGGTTTGTCTTTGCCAACACACGGGCATACTCTGGAAGTACTCTGTAGATACTTGAGAATCAATTTCACAACAAAACAACTCTCCTTTTTAAGATTTGAAAGGGATCGGCTAATGTTTCCAACTGCATGAGTAATATCTGGTCTCATACAAATTATTGTATACATCAAACTACCCGTTGCTAAAGCATAAGTAACTTGTTTCATATCATCCTTCTCTTCTTCCGTAGAAGGATTTTGCTAGGTGCTTAATTTAAAATGATTACCAAGAGGAGTATTAGCTGGTCTGGATTTCTCCATATTGAATATTTGAAGTACCTTTTCAACATAGCTTTCTTAAGACATCCATACCTTCTTGTCTTTTTAGTCACAAAAAATTCTTAAACTAAGAATTTGTTTTGTCGATCCCAAGTCTTTTATAGTAAATGACTTGCTCAGTTGCTTCTTTAGCTAACTAATTTGGGATTCATCTTGTCTAAAAATAAACATGTCATCAACATAGAGTAGGGGGATGATATAAAGTCTCCTTTAAAGAACCTTTGTAACACAATGGTTTGAAATAGTCCTCTACTAGCATTGCTCTACCATAAGAGACTCGGAACTTCATGTACTACTCTCTAGGAGCTTATTTTTGTCCGTGAAGGCTCTTTTCCAAACGGCTCATCAATGCTCCTTTCCTTTAATTTCAAACTCCTCCAATTTCTCCATATAAATTTTCTTATTGAGATCACCATGGAAGAACACAATCTGCACTTCTAGTTGCTCCATTTCTAGGTTTAGAACCGCAACTAATCTGAAAACAACTTAAATGAAAGATATCTTCACCATAGGAGAGAAAATCTCCTCAGAATTGATGCCTTTCATTTGATTAAATCCCTTCCCAACCAATCTTACCTTATACCTCAATTGTGGATTGTTCTCCTTGTATTTTAATCTGAACACCCATTTGTTCGTAAGTGTTCTCTTGCCCTTAGACAACTTCACCACATCAACTAGTCTTATATGGCATCCATCCATTCATTGTGATCATCCTCCATGGCTTCTTCATAGCATTCGGGCTTTTTGCCATCACTAAGTAACATATACTTTTCAACCAATAGGCATGTGGAAGGATGTTGATCTTTCATAAATCATCGAAATGGAACAGCAGGTGTTGGCTTGGGAATGTCAATATGAACATCATTGTAGACTTTATGACTGACATGTTCTATCTCATCATTACGGTCTCCATCAGCTTCGCTATTAGTTGGAATGCCATTGTCAACGAGAATAAATGATAGCATCAATAGCATCAGATCCATATCACACAGGTGGCTGTTGTTATGAGAAGTTACTTTCTTGATCTTGCCAATGTCTTCAATGGTCTGTCTCTCAACGAATACAACATCTCTCAATTTGATAATCTTTTTCTCCATTGGACCATAAAATCGGGCACCCTAACTCATCTTTTTTATAACCAAGAAAAATGCATTGTTGTATCTTCACATCAAGTTTAGACCTTTCATCTTTAGGAACGTAGACAAAAGACTTGCAATAAGACGCTTGCAACTGACATAAGACACCTCCTTCCCGTATCAGACTTTGTTAGGAACTTCATTATTTAAGGGAATATTAGGTGAGAGATTAATAACATAAATCGCAGTTCTCAAGGCTGCCTTCCAAAAAGAGCCAGGTAGCTTCACCTCCAAAAGCATACATTGAACTCTCTCAATCAACGTTTGCTTCGTCGTTAGCTACGCCATTCAACTGCGGCATCTTTGGTGGATTCTTTTGGCATTGGATGCCTCACAAACAACAATATGTATCAAATGGTCAAATGTATTCCCATTCGTTGTCACTACAAACACACTTCAATTTTTTTCTTGTTCGCCTTTCAACAAAGGCATAGAATTCCTTAAAGACATCAATGGCTTGATTCTTTGATTTAAAGGTATATGCTCATAGCTTCCTCAAACAACCACCAATAAATGTAATGAAGAAAGTGCTCCGCGATGGATTTTCACCTTAAAGGACCTCGGTATATAAGCTCTAGAAGTTCTGACTTCTTGGAAGATGAATTTCTATGAAACGAAACTCTATTGCTTTCCAACAATGCAATGAGAACATATCTTCAGCATTGCCTCGTTCACTTTCGAAGGAAGACTCTTCATTGCAAGGCAATTGAGCCCCTTCTCACTCATGTGACTTAGCCTCTTGTGTCACAACTTTGTAAACTCACTTTCATCGATCACGTTTGTAGCATTGTTAGAGGCCAAAGCATGTAATATGTTAAAGCTAGACAATTTCTTTCCACGAGCCACAGCAAGAGAGCCTCTAGTTTGTTTCTAAGAGCCTCTTGGAAAGTGTTGTAGAAACCTTCTTCATCAATCTGTCCAGCCAAAATAAAATTCAGCCATGTATCTGGCACATATCGAACAGCCCTCAAGATTAACCTTGTGCTAGTGCTGTTCATCAAAAAGATGTCACCACAACCTACAACATGTGACAAGCCGTTATTACGTATATTCAATACTTCAAAAATATTGTGAGTATAAGATGTGAAGAGTTTCATTTTTGACGTAACATGGAGTGATACACTATTGTCTACGACCTAACTTATCTCATGGTTAGAAAAGTTGATCATATTGTCTTACAAACAATGTGACGATTAGTTTTGGTTACAATGAAAGCCTACTCATTATCACGGGCCTTTTCTTTGTTCTTATTGTCACCATCTTTGTTTTTATATTTTCATTTGTAGTAATATTTTTTAATATGACTGTTCTTGCCACAATAATGACACTTGAGATTCTAGTACCTCGACTTTAACTTGCTTAGGTGTTTCTCTACTCTTGGATTCCTTCCCCTTACACCTTCCTTGAATTTGAGAGACCAGTTCCTCGGATTATGAAGATAAAGAACCTTAAGGCCTTCCCCTTGGCTCCCTTGAGTGTCATGATAATGTTCGGAACGAAGTTGTAATAGAGATTAGAAGAATCTCCTAAGAATTCCATATAGTTGTCAACGGCCACAAGCCTAACAACTCGTTGTCAAATTTGATGCCCATATCAGATAATTGATCAATACTACATTGAAACTTGTTCGAATAGTTATTAATAGAGCTTCCTTCTTTGTACTTCAATTGCATCAATTTCATCAATAGATGCAATTTGTTGTTACTTGTCTTTGAAGCATACACCACTTTAAGTTTATCTCATAAGGTTCGTGCATGTTTCTTATTCCAAATATTATAATAAACACTATCATCAATGAATTGTCTAACATACTCATAAACTTGTTCATGTTTGAAAGCCGATTCCTCTTCAATTTTGTATTCTGGCTTCTAAATTGCAAATACCAGAAGATGCATTATTCTAGCAAACGATAGATATTTAATGTTACTCCTCCAAATGTCAATGTTTGTGCCATTCAGATAGATCATTTTGTTTGCGTCTTCCATCAATTTAAAACAAAATTAAGTAACCTGGTGTCTATTGTACCACTTGTTGTGAACAATCTACCAAAACTTTGTGTTGCAAATAAAGTCAAGAAGTGATCGCTAAATTATTAATGAAGCACAATAACAAAAAACAATTACAAATAAAAATGAAGAAGACACCAACTTTTGTGGAAATCCTCATGAACGAAAGGTAAAAACCACTTTCAATATAAGTGAGTTGATTATTATAAAATTTCCAAAACACCTTCAGATTTACCACAAATTATGACAAACCAAGCAAAGATCACTAGTTGAGAAAATAGAAAGAAATTATTGGTGCAAATGTTCTAAACAAAAGACCAAAACGCATACCCTCTCTCTCAAATCGTTCCTCACAGGTGTTTTTGGATAACTTATAAAAATTATACTCAAAACAAATCAAAATTGTCTTAAACTAGGTCTGGCGAATACCGACAGTTGGCATTCAGTGCTAGAGAGAACTTCCTTGTACAAATTTCACGCACATGTCTCCATGTGTGCATTAGGCAGGTTCCATCCTGCTTTCAACACCCGTGCACCCATCATGTGCGCATTAGGCGTGCTCCAGATTGTTTTCCTAGTATATGCGCCATTCATTCGTCCATCAGATGCAGACTCTTCTATTTTCCACGCACAACTGTCCAACGTGCGTGTATCAAACGTGGCTTGGCTCCATTGTAGAAAAAGCTATGTAGAAGGGCAGAGGACTTACAATAGAAGGGGAAAGGTGGCCCTCGAAAAAAATTTTTAAGTGCAATGAAAACAAGATTGAAAATGGCTACTTACTGGGATTTGAAGTTTTGTTATTGTTGTTATATTCTGATAAGATCTGCATAGGAAATGGTAGACTTGTACGCAAGTTTTAGCATGTTTCTGTTTTCACACTTAATTACTATTGTCCCATTTGCAGGCTCTGTTGTTCTTGTTAGCTCTCGTGGTAAGGGCAACTAACAGGCCAGCAGAATACGACAGTGATGATGAGTTTATTAATCCAAGGCAATCTGTTCGGCAACCATTAGTCAACAGACTGCCACCTCCTGCAACAGGAGTTCCTGTTGCTGGTATCCTTGAACAACGTCCTGTTAGGAATGATGCTTGGAGCGCACGTATGAGGGAAAAGGTTTGTTCTCCTTCAGTATTTTACATTTAAAATGGAAATACCCAGTGTTCATCTTGTACAGGCATGTCGCTTTGTGATGGTGATTAGATCTTCATGAAATCTTTAAAGTTAGTTCTGTCTATCTGATTTGATGTTGGAGGTTTAGGACACTATCACCCAAGTGAGGAACATTATAATTATTGTTTTAAGCTAAAATGGCTTCTATCAATTGAATATTGATTTGATAAACTTCTCTAGTTTTCCTTTTCCCTAAAAGAAAAGCAACAAGAACTCTCTAGTGGATGACCTTATTTTCGGAGTATTGTTATGATTGTCTCAATGAGGAGGCTTCCGTATTCACCAAATGATGAGGATGCTGTTATGGTCCTCCCAACGAGGAGGCTTCGGTATTCCCTAAATAGTGAGGATTAGAAGTTGGGTAGATAAGTGATGGGAATTGCATCGAGTAATTTAAATGAATATTCAATATTCACAATTTATCTAACAGAGGTCTTATTCTAACATTTTTTTTTTTTTTGGGAAGTGGTTGAGGGAGATTTTTCTTCAGCAGTAAGGGTGATTGATTGTTGGTATAGTAATTACTAGGATAGACTACCAAGTCACACAATTATTACTATACTGTTGCACCTAAACTCCCATTTAACTTTCTAGTCATTAAATTAATAATGTGCAACTTACAGATTCGTTTCCTGATTGATAAAATTGCCTGAATAATCTTGCCACTATTCCTTCGTTCCAATTCTGGCCAATTTAATACAACCTTCGGTGTTCTTGCTTCCCCAAATGTGCTGACACTGGACAGTGTTTTTCGTGCAGTATGGGCTGGATACTTCAGAATTCACATACAACCCATCGGAGGTTGGCAGACAAGCGGCGGCACAGCCAGCGGAGGAGAGGGGCCGTTGCACTATCATGTGAAGTCTTCTGAGTGTTTGGCATCTGTTCAATGGGCGGTTCTTGAGCGGCGGAAGAACCCCAAATGTGTAAGGTAAAAAAGAATTCTCATCCCTTTCTGGAGTTGCACCTCCCACCTTCCTTGTTTGTTGTTAAGGAATGAAACTGAGGATTTTTCTTTGCATTCCAGTGATTTGTAAGTATTAAGATACTGTGTATTAAATTCAAATCGAAGTTTTGACGTGACATTTGTTTACATTAATTTTATTAGAATTTGAACCCAACCTTGGATATTGAATCTCCAGTTTTATTTTTATTTTTATTTTTAGAGAGGGTAAATTAGCAACCTTTTTCAATTCTTGTAAATTTGTGTGCCAAATCCTGTTTTTTTGTTAAAACAAATATTCATCCTCCAACAATTGTGCCTACCGATTTAATTTATAAAATTTATTAGATAAAATATTTGTGATTGCTTGTATCAGGTAAAGATGGATT
>JAODPA010019153.1:0-13090 GCA_025585075.1 Nepenthes mirabilis | reverse complement strand
TATTAAATATCAATTGTTGTATCATAATTGATCCAATAATTAAAAATTACTACAAGTACCACAGGTCGTAGCCCCCTATTGGCAATTTTGAACTGTGTTAACACCCCGTGGCTCTTACCTAGCTTGCTCAACTTTCTCCTCTTCTCCCATGGGGGCCATGTTATCTTTGACTAGAACCTGCATTATTTTAGTCTAGATTGTCATCTTTCTTTTTTCTTTTTGTTTGTTATTGCTAGGTGATTGATTGACCATTTTGTAATTTGAATCACCCAATTATAAACCTAACAGATAATTTTTTCTTTTTAAAATTTTCTCTGCATTTGAAGAGGACATAATATATCTTAAACTATGATGTTAAAGTGAAGATATATAAAGTTTGACAATAACACTCTGTTTTTTTGAATTCATTAAAAGTATTTTTGTTGGTATCTTAATCGTTTAATGATATCAACAATTTGTTAACAGTGTTACATATATAAAATATTCTCTGTATAGTTATAAAAATTATTACCAATTTAAATACCAAAGAACAAAAAATTTTCCATAAATAACAATTGATGGAAATTGACAAGGGAAAAGTGTTGGGGGAAATTATTCACATTTTAGTTGAATATGTAAGAAGGTGAAATAAAGAAACTACGGTGTAATACAAGAAACTATATGAGACATACAATTTTATGTGAAAAGTCTATTCAAACCAAATGAAAGAAATAAAAGGAGTTAGGATAATTCTATTATAATTAGTCGGGTCACACCAACTTATTACACATCTCAACAAGAGTCCGCACCTCCTTTTTGTGAATAAAATTTCATAAAAAGCTCACTAGTAAAAACTTAATATCACACCTAAAATAGTATAAAAGAAGGATAATTATGTTTAAAACTTACTCTTTAAAATATTAAGTATATTCAAAATTAGGTTGAATCTCTGAAAATAAATATTTTAAAAATATTCTGGGTTTAAAGTACTATCAAAAATAAAAAAAAATACTCTCAATTCACATCCAAATTTGCTAATGCGTAAAAAAATTTTCTAGATTTGTATTACTCTGAATTGTAATATACTTTTTAGCCATAAAAGTAGTCTATTTGTTAATCAAGTAGCCTCCCACTCTTTCCTAATTCAAACTATCTACTTAGTGGAAGGAACCACCCACTCTTTATTCAAAGTAGAGAGAGACACCCACTTTTTAGGCCAGGTGACTTCCAACTAGGTAGAGAACAACCACTCACTAATGACATGTATCCTCCACTAGGTTCATGTTAAAATCATCTAAGAAAATGGGTCGGGTCAATTCATCATATGTTTCCACTTGGATCCATGCACTAACATTTCTTACTTGTACATGATATAGGTTAGACATGATCATAAGTAGGGTCTATAAATTTAATAAAAATTCTGCTTAATAATATTTTACACTGACAAATAGTTCATGTGACAAATAAATATCCACAAAATGAGAGTCAATTTCGTAAATCTATTAAGAACTTATAAATGTTCCAAAACATAGATGTTGCATATTGTAATATCCTAGACTAAATTTTGTTTCGTCATTCACAACATCTTTGATCACTCAAAATTATATTTGAAAATGTGCATGTTTCACTTATTTCTCTACTTTGTATCCATAATTATGTTCCCATCTAAAATTGGCAATATAATAAGTCGATTGATGAATATAAGTCTGGTTGAAAAAATAGTTTCTTTTTTTACTCAAATTATTAATTTTATTTAAACTATTTTTCTAGCCATGCTCGGTAAAATTGAATCTCTTTTGGTTGTTAAAAACAAGTTAAAGCAACAATAATTAGACTAGAGTTTCAAGGTACAACCAAAAGTCACAAAGGATATAAAAATAGAGGTCATAGAATCCTATAAAAGGGTCTCATCTAATGATAAAGTAGGAATAAATTTACTTTCTTTATTGGTTTATTATGAATATGTGATATGAAACTTGTGCTACAGAGTTTGTTCTTTCACCAAAGTATGTATGTCATATTTTTACAACCAACACCTTATAAATTTAAGTCAATACATTCTCTGTGTCTAACTTGAGTTCTTCGGTTCACGCTGTACACTCAAATCTCAGCAAAGGTCCCCAATTAGATGAAAGGTTAGTTGAAAGGTGAGGAATTTAGCTCCATCACATAATTACACTGAGTCATAATTATGCTGGTGACATTATCTTGATTTTCAATCCAGGGAATACTTATTTCAAAATTGATATTTATATACTACAAGATCATATCACTTTTGTCATGGACTGCTTTCCTTCTACTTAAAATTCATGAATGCTTAAACAAAAGTTTCCATAAGAACGTACCATAAGTACCATAATGATATTTCTTGAGACTTGTAAAGTTTCCATTTAAATATTTCATAATATCAAAATATACGAATCATAAGATGTAATAATTAGAAATAAACCGTAAATATTAAAAGAAATCAAATGTATTGACCGGTTAGTAATTTTAACTTTAAAATTTTAAATATGCTAAAAATTCAGAACTAACTTATGGTACGTTCGGCCGATTCAACCGCCGGTTCGATAGTTAGTTTAAGACTAGCTTGCGTTAATTTTTTCCGTACAATTTTAGCACAATTTCTTAATGATTCGGCTACCGATTTAAGATTGATTCAATATTCGGTTCAAAGGGTTGGTCCATGTTGATTTTACCACTGAAATTTCAACATCAGCAAGCCAGTTTAATGAGCCGATTCAAAGGTTAAAGGAATTTCCAAAAGCTGAAAATCTTAGCATGCGTTGGGATGGTTCAACTGCTAGTTTGAAGCCCGGTTCAGTGGCCACTTCGAGGTCAATTTTATCAGTTGATACTTCAACATCATCTCATGATATCTTGGTTGATTTGAATGTCAATTCAGCCAGTTTGGGGACTAGTTCAAAGCCTGTTCAGTAGCTATAAATTCAGCATTAGTATGGATACTATTAGCCAGTTTTATTGCTATTTAGGGGCCCAATTCAGTGAATAGTTCAAAGTATTTTTAGCAGTCAGTTTACAAGTTGACACTTTAGCCTTAGTACATGAGGGCTTAGTTGGTTTAACTGCCTGTTCAGTTGATTTTGAGCCTGATTCGGTCTATTTTTTTTAAGTTGCCAAATTCAGCATCAGTATGAATGCAGGGACCGATTCCGTTGATAATTTTACGGCCGGTTCAAAATCGGTTCATGACCGGTTCAAGATTAATTTTTATAAGTTGATACTTCAATATTATCTCAAGACACTTAAGCTAATATGGCTACCGGTTCAATTAATTTAGGGCTTGATTCAGCCTATTTTTATAGGCTGCAATTTCCATCATCAGCATAATTATTGTGGCTAATTTTGTTGTTGAATTGAGATCCAATTCGATGGCTGATTCAGGCCTAATTTTATAAGTTGACTTTTCAATATCATCTCAATACACTTAGGCTAATATGACTATTGGTTTAGCCGGTTTAAAGGCAATTCAAGGCCATTTTAGGGGCTGCAATTTTAATATCAGTATGAATGCTATGGTTGATTCTGTTACTGGTTTTGGGGCCTGATTCAGTGACCGGTTCAAAGTGTCTTTAGTAGTTGGTTTATAGGTTGGAAGCTCAACATCAGTACATGATGCCTTGGCCGATTGGGTTGCCGGTTCAGCCAATTTTGGTACCGGTTCAACTTGATTTCTTATAAGCTGAATGTCTCAGCATCAACAATGATGCCGCAGCTGATTTGGTCACCGGTTTAGTGGCCGGTTTAACCCATTTTTATGGGCTGAATTTTTACAACATTAGTAAGGAGGTTTAGCTAGTTGGTTACTGATTTGGAGCTGGTTTGGTGGCTGGTTGGTGACCGGTTTAGTTGATTTTTAGCAGCCGGTTCAGGGGCTTGTTCAAATGGGTGTTCCAGCTAGTTCAACACTTCACCCATTTTATTTCCTATTCTAAAATGATAATATGATAAAAACAGAAAGGAACTTTAGTATTGGAACAATAATATTTAAAAAAAAATAGCAAAAATCAGTAACAATTGAAGAAAAGGTATAAAATACACTCTGCAAAATTTTCCAGCTGAGCAATTGGCTACTGATTTGCTTCCTGCCTTTTCTCTCTTCGGTTCACTCCCTTCTGCTCCCTTTCATTTACCCTTTTCTCCTTCAACTCTCACGTTTTCCTTATATAAGCTGGGGCTGATTTGCTGAGTCATTTTTAGCATACCTTAAATTCCAAATTAGTGTCCTCAATTTCTGCTGTTTCATTCTTATAATTTGCTGAATTACTAGTCTAATTTATTGCCATGTGTTGCTGCAGTTTGCTGCTATATACCGCTGCCGTGTGTTTGCTAAATACTTATGCCATGTGTGTGTTGTCTCCTTGCTGAATTATTAAAAATGCAGCTAAAGTATGGAGCTGCCGTGTGGCAGCCTTCTCCCTGCTGAATTATTAGAAATTCACCTGAAGTGGAGCTGCCAGCTGCTGTCGTGTGTGTTGTGTATTGAAGCATATTGAATATGATTAATTTGTGCTGCTACCAGCTCTCAATTTTACTCCCAGAATTTTGGTTGAGCTGTCCTGAAATTAAACTCCAAGTTCAGCAGAGTCATCCACTAATTTTGCTGAATTGTTGCCTTAGGAAACTACCCTGTGTTGGTGCATTATTGGCTCTTAAAATCTGTTGATTCTGCTATTTGTTTCAGCCACTAAGTGCCGTGCTCTATTTGCTGAATTATTGTATACACAAATACATATTTGCTGCTACCCGGTGCCCTACTAATATATATAACTACCCGAACTACTATTGCTAAATTATCATATATATATATACAGCTGCCGAGTTGTATTTGGCTCATTGAATTTAATTTGATTGTTAACTGGTTGAAATTTTGATGGTTAAGCTGTCATTTTTGTTAACCGTAATTAAATCAGTTGTTGACTGAGTTCATTGGATAATTTTTTGTATCACTATTATGTCCCGGGATGAATATCTAGCTTCCAGATTTATAACATAATCAGTATAATCAACATAATTATGAAACTTGATTTTTACCGCAATCTTTAGATTGGTGAAAGTCTCCAAGTCCACATATTTTAATTTCAATGGTCAATAGTTTTTGAGATTTTGGACCCTATCATTTTTCTGTATCCTTTGACCTCGATTTTTCTTACTATAATTTGCATAACTGGGGGATTTCGGGCTTTACGACTTTTGAAATTGTTTCATCTCTACATACTTCCTTGTGTTAGAGGTGATTGCCTATGTGAAAGGATCAATCTCAAAAGACCAGTCTCAAACCTGTCTAACATTCGTTTTGCAAAATATGTTCCTAGCACATATAAAATATATATATGCAGAATAACCAGGAGTATAAGTTTGATGTTACAAAAAGATACATCATTCATTAAAGAAGTATCAAAAGGAAAAAAGTACATTTAAAAAATAATTCACAATCTAAGCAACCCTAGAGATCTTGTAAGTTTCATAAAAACATCACTAGGTATATGCTTTATATGAGGATCTGCTATCATATGATATGTCGATATATACTACAATCTCACTTTTGTCATGCTATAAGAAGTCCTATAAAATTATATTAGGTATCAATGTGTTTGGCTTTATAGTAATACTCACGATGTTTTATATAAATAATAGCCGCTTAACTAGCACAATAGATAGGTACTGATCTTATATAATCACTTAAAATACCAAAGCAATTTAAAAATCTTCTTAAGCAGATGACTTCTTGAACTATTACAATATAGGTGATAGATTTTACCTCTATAGTTGATAAAGCTATGTAGATAAGTTTCTTACTACTCCATACTATGGCATCATTAACAGGCAAGAATGTATGACATGATGTAGAATGGTTCTCATCATGTTCTTCACCCTAATTGATATCAGTATATTCTTTTAAATGCAAATGATTTATTGATAATAGAGAGAATAGACTATAGAGCCCTTTAAATATTTTAATATCCTTCTTAACAACCTTCTAGTAACATCATCCTACTTTTGATTAATATCAGCTAATAAGACCCACAACATAATAAATGTTTGGTCAAGTACACAACATATCACACAATAGGCTTCCAACTGTACTAGATCATGGTACTCAAGTCATTTCTTCTTTCTAAAAAAAGTCTTAGGACCAATCTTAAGGCTTAGGGTTTTCCTTTTTCTATAGGTTTGTTAATAGAGTTACAACCTTTCATTTTAAATCATTCAAGAATTTGGATAATGTAAGTCTCCTAATGTAGAGCAAGCAATTTTCTTGATTGATTCCTATGGATCTTAACACCAAGAATATAAGTAGTTTCACTCATATCACTTATGCCAAAACATGAGAATAACCACTCTTTTATAACACAAATATATTTTATATTATTTTCATCCACCAAAATATCATCAGTATAAAATCATAACAATACAAATTTGCACTTAGAACGTGTAATACACACAATGGTATTAATCAATGATTGTGAAATCATAAAAGATTACCGCTTGGTGGAATCTCAAATACCGTCCTCTAGATGATTGTTTAAGATCATAGATTGATCTTTTGATCTAACACACTGTGCTCTTGCCCTTGATAAGTTAACTTACTGGTTAATTCATGTAGATTTTTTTGTCTAATTCCTCATTAAGGAAAGCTATTTTAACATCCAGTTGGTATAGTTTCAAATCTATTTGGACAACGTTGGCTAAAATAAGGGAAATAGAGGAAAACCTTACTATTGATAATAAAGTTTTCACATAATCAATACCTTTTACTTAGGTATATCTTTTAGCTACCAATCGTGCTTTATATTTTTCAATTGATCAATTTGCCTTGCATTTTTCTTTAAAAATCTTTTCATATAAATTATTTTTTGCCTTGGCAGTAGATCAATCAGTTCTTAAGCAAAATTTTTTCTTATATAGTCCATTTTATCTTCCATTACTCACTTCCATTTTTTTTTCTTGGATATGACATAGCCTCATCAATTGCTCTATGCACTTTATCTTTTAATGGAGTTACTGTTGAAGCTTTCCCTTTGATCTCAAATTGACGACAAAAAATGCCTTTCCTAATATTCTTATAAAATGAGGTTTCTTGTGAAATGAATTCACTATGTGACATAATATTCCTACTTGGATGAGTACACTAAAGAACTTCTTGCATCTCAACAATATCATGAGATGCATTTATGTTACCCAAATTCTCTAATTCATATAATGATTTACCTTTATTAATTTCACACCACGTGATATAATATTTATTTATTGGGATTGGTTAAAGGTTACAATCCTATACAATTAGTTATTGCTATTATGTTAGTTATTATTGAAGAAATTATTTTCTTAATTAGCTTATTATATAATAAAAATGAGAGTAATATATATTTGAAGAATCGCCCATTTCTGCATCCTATAAAAAGTGTTGGAGAAATCTCGGCATTATAGCAAGCTTCTTCTCTCCCAATCAAAACCGTGAGAAATAACAATGATTCAATAATCAAACATACAAATTTCAAAAGAGATTTGAAGTGAAAAACTCTTCTCATTTAAAAAAAAAATCACAGAATATTACATCCAAAATTATTTACACTATATTTTAAACCCGATTATAAATAATGCTTCTGAACCAATTCATTCACCATATACTACAAGTATGAGATTCATTTTCCACTAGCTCCTAGACATCTTGGTCATACAACATAATGTGAGTACATAAAACAAAGCTATGAATAATAAGACATAATTGATTTTTTTTGGTAAGTAAAAAAAATATATGTTCTTCACAAGAGGTAGAATAACATATCTATTGTTGATGAAGAATAGATCATAAATTAGACGTTAAACGAATGATCAAAACTAATCATTCTTCTTTTCTCTCGTTTCTTCATCCTTATTTGTGTTTGGTGAGTCATTCTATTATGAATCGCATGCCCATTATATATACATATTCTTTGATTACTTTTTGATTGCATGTAGCTCCGTAGGAAGCTCACAAAGCACACTTTTGTGAATTCTTTTTTCAGTGAGTGAACAAAAAGACGTCTAATTTATACATGTTGGGCACTTGTACTAATTTGGGATAAAATGGTCATATATGACGCATGACTAAAGAACAGATGTGAATGGAAAGTAGTGTTGTTTGCACTTGATATGCACATGTCGAGTATCCGTGGTCCATGGTTGATTTTTCTTTGATGTTCGAACACCATTTGCATGTATAAAAGGTTATTTTCTGATTTAGGGCATTTAGTGCAAGATTCACCACACCTTTTCAGAGTTGTCTAGGGGAGGGAGAGAGAAAGAGAAAACAAGACGAAGAAGATTTTCATCAACCGTTTAGGCTCCCAATTTTGTTCCAATCTTCATCATACCTAGAAATGTTGATCTAGTTGATTTTCATCATGTTTTACCGGTAGTACTTGTATTGTTTTAATCTCTTTTTTTTTTGCTCAACTTGGTTTACCAATGTTGTAAAGAAACCAAAGGTATTGTTGGTGGTCTGTGTAACCATAATCATATATATAGTGAAGATTTTACAGATCGAAGGCCCCATGGTTTTACCATTGCGTTTATGAAGGGGTTTCCATGCAAAACTTATGTATTTATTATTCTTGTGATTATTATCATTTTTGTGATGTGTTTATTATCATTTCATCTCCTTGAAGATTTAAACAAAAGGTTCAGTGTTTTAATGTCGATAGAAATTAGTCCTCGACTTTATATTGATGAAGTTTGCTTGTCCATCTCTAATAGTGGTATTAAAATAGATAGGTCATTTATGTTAGTTGTTGGAATTGATGGAAGGCACTGACAAAATGATTTGTTTAAATGGAACAAACTTTAACATTTAGAAGAGTAAATTAAAAATCTCTTGTTTGTTAAAACAATGCATTTATCAATATTTACTACTCAAAATTTGAACTCAAAATTAAAAGAGGAGTGGGCCTTCGAGCATGAACAAGGATGGGATACATTCAACAATTTGATGATGATAGTATTTATAATCACATCCACACTGATGGCATATAAGAATGCCATGGGATAAGTTCAAAGCCTTGCACTTTTCGAAGTCGAGTAACAATAAGTTATATTATTTGATGAAGTTGACGCAATTAAAATATATAGAAGGGATTTCGACAACTGATCATTTCAACGTATTCCAAGGATGCATGGACCAATTTTCCAACATTGGCATCAAGTTTGATGACAAATTATTTAGCTTGTGATTGTTAATCACTTTATTAAATTCTTAGAAGGTCCTTCAAATTTTCACTACTAACTTTGCCCCTAATGTCACTATGACATTGAAGATTGCTCGAGCTACAGGTCTCGATGAAGATATGAGAAGAAGGTCACTAGGTTATTTGTCCTTGTCACCTTGAACTTTTGTTTTAGAGACCCACAGAAGAAGGGTGAGGGCTCTAATTCGGGTGATATAAGTTGAATCAAATAAAAGTCGAGATATCAAAACATTGATAGTCATCATTGTAGTAAGAAGGGTTACATCAAAATGTATTGCTATAAATGAAAGCCTAAGAACAAAGATGATGATCAGAGAAAGGAAAAAAGGGCTTGTGATAATGAGCAGGTCTCTGTTATTACTAAATTTTATCTTCTAATAATGTGCAAAGAAGATTTGATTAACGTTCCAAATCATGAGAAGTTGGGTGATTGGTAGTGGCATCTCTCCACATTATGTTAAGAAAGGAGTTCTTCACATCTTATATGATGATCATTTTGGATTATAAAAGATGAGAAATGATGGCTTGTTGCAGATTGTGTGATATGGCGATATATGTTTGATTATCGAAATAAGAACAAGGTTGGTCTTAAGGGATTTACCGCATATTCATACATACTAGTGAACCTTATCTTAGTTGGCAAGCTCGATGATGAGGGTTTTAGCAAAACCTTTTATGAGTGCTTGTAGAAGCTTACTAGAGAATCTCTAAAAATGGTGTATAGAAGGAACTTTCAACCTTGTATATATTGCATGCCTCGGTTTACAATGGAGTTATGAAAATAGTCAATGAGAGTTAGCCTACAAAGTTGTAGCACAAGAGGCTTAGTCACATGAGCGATAAGGGGACTCAATTGTTTTACAAGGAGGAGTCTTCTTTCAAGTGTGAATGAGGCTAAGTTGAAGACTTGTTCTAATAAGAAAGGGAGAATTTCTTACCATGGAAGCTCATCTACGAAGAGTTTGGACCTACTAGAGCTTGTGTACACTAATATATATGGTCATCATAAGGTAAAAACTTTTGGCGATGTACTTTATTTTATTACTTTTATTGATGACTATTTAAAAAAGTTATGAATTTACTCCTAAAAGTCAGAGGATCAACCACTTGAAACCTTCAAATAATTTTATGTCTTAATTGAGAGGTAAGCGGGGAAGAAACTAAAACACATTCACCATGACAATGGAAAAAAGTACACTGGGACAATTTGATGCGTACTACTATTCTCATACATCCATCAACAAAAGACTTTACAAAAGATGACACAGTTGAACTGTGTGGCCGAAAGGATGAACTAAAGTTTGATAGAGAGAGTCTAATATATGTTGTTGGAGGTAAAGGTACTCGATTCCTTTTGAGGGGAAGTTTTGAATGTGGTGACTCATGTCCTTAACCTTTCCCTAAGCATTCCGTTAAATGGATAAGTTTTTAACGAGTTGTAATTTAGTAAGGAAGTCTCTTATAACCATTTGCGCATGTTTAGTAGTAAGTCGTTTGTTCTTGCCTCAAAGAATGAGAGGTCAAAGCTTGACATGAAGACACAATAATCCAACTTTCTCGGCTATGAAAAGTGAGTTTGGTTATCAATTCTACTACCCAGTGGAGAAGAACCTTGTTTGATTGAGGGATGTTATGTTTGGGGTGAATGAAACCATCAAAGATATCGGTAAGGCCAAGAAGATGGTTCCTTATGGCAACAACCACCTTTGTGACATAAACCCCACATTAGTGACTCCATTGCCCATTCACATTTACGATGGTGAAGATAATGATATTCCCACCCATGATGAGGTAGATGTTGAGCGTGATGATGCTCACGATGATGTCTTTACCCTTCCACTCCGATGATTCGTGAAAGATTGATGTTAGCTAATGAGTATGTATTACTTACCGATAATGAAGAACCCAAACACTTTGAAGAAGTTATGGAGGACAAGCACAAGGAATGGATGAATGTTATACAAGATAAGATGATGTCTTTATGAGAATCACACTTTTGTGGGGTGAAGTTGCATAAGGGTATCAGGCACTCAAGAACAAGTAGGTATATCGATCCAAGTTTGAGGAGGACAACTCGTAACTAAGGTAAAAGGAAAAGTCGGTTGTGAAAGGTTTTAATTAATGGAAGGGCATTCATTAACTTCAAAGAAATTTTCACTCCTGTTAATTTAAGTCGAGCAATTTAATGTGTAGACAATGTTCCCCATGTTGTCATGGATGATGAAATCCATTTGGAGCAACTTTATGAATTCAAAGTTAAGAGAAAGGAGCTCATAGTATGTTGGTTGAAGAACTTTGAATCTGTGGCTTCAAGCAAGCACCTAGGTATTAGTACAAGAACTTTGAATCGATCATGGTGGAGTAAGGATACTAGAACAGATTACTTTAGATCATTGCATATTTTTACAGTGGTTCTTGGAAGGAGAGTTTGTAATCTTCATGCATTATGTCGATGATATTTTCATTACTGGAAGAAACGCATCTTGGATTGGTAAGTTGAAGAATCAATTAAGCAATTCTTTTTTTATAAAAGTCCTAGGGTTAACAAAGTAAATTCTTGGCATAAGATTTTTTGGAGACTGGAAGGAAAAGAATTTATGGATATATAAGGAGAGTTACATCGAGAAACCATTTTAATATTTTAATATGGAATAGTCCAAACTGGTTAGTACTTCTTTTGCCAAACATCTCATGTTATGTGCACAGCGAAGTCTTAACATAGAGGATGAAAAGGTTGAGATGAGAAGGGTCTCTTAAACTTTAGAGGTTTGTAGTTTAATGAACCCTATGTTGTATATGAGGCTAAATATTGCTTATGTAGTTGGTGCAATTAGCCAATTTCTTTCAAATCCTAGAAAGGAACATAAGTATGCAATAATGTGAATTCTTAGGTATCCCCATATTACTTCTAGAGTGTGCTTGCCCTTTTGCAATGAAAAGCTTATTTTGTTAGGTTTATAAAAGTTAACATAGTGGGTGACATTGACCCTCAAAGGTTCACATCGAGAAATTTGATCAAGTTTGTAGGAGAAGCTGTATTTTGATAGTTTAGTTGCAAAACCTTATTGCACTATCTATCATAGATGTCGCATTTATTGCAGTAATCAAAGCTAGCAGGAAGATTCTATGGATGAAGAAGTTTATTCATGAACTCAGTTTCAAGCATGAGCAATATGTGTAACTTTGTGACAATCAATGTAAGACCCCAATCCTAAGATTGATATAATGATATTGAATTCAATTAAATTGATGAATTATTAAGATTTATTGTGGGTTTGAGTTAAAAATTAAGTATTACATTATAGTGATGCAAGTATGAGTATTGCTTGATACGAGCTTAAACCACATATGAGTGTGTTTAATACAGAATCATTGTATCTAAGGTGTTGATGAGGTAGCTTATCCATGTTTGTTTTAGGATAGTCGTGCCTAAGATATATCTGATGGGCACTCCTGCACAAATTTAAAGTAGTCTTTGCATCTAACCCACACCTGACTAGCACATGTGCCAGTCCACTATATAAATACATTTTAGTTTATTTAAGTTTATTTTTTACAAGTTTGAGAGGAAAAAAAAAAGAAGAGGAAAGGAGACAGGGAAAGAGAGACAAAGAAGGAGGATGCGAATTTGAAGTAAAACCAAGAGATATTAGATAAATTTATATGCAAACAAGTACATCTAAATCAATTTTCTTATATTGCTGAACTTTTTAGAAAATTTTTATTATTTTTTGTCTAAATTCTCATACATGTGATATTTTTCTACTCCTTTGATATTTTGTTGTATGCACGCTAGTTTTGTTTCTATTTCATGATATTTTAAAGATTGTATTTTAATTTAAATATGTTATTTTAAAATCCTT
>JAODPA010019142.1:0-13090 GCA_025585075.1 Nepenthes mirabilis | reverse complement strand
AATCGAGGGTAGCTGACGAGTGTGAAGGAAAGAGAGAGAGAGAGAGGATAGATCTGTGTAAATCCGATACGAGAAAGGTTCGGAACGGAAGGTGGTGCAGTTGTCGTGTAAATAACATTATACTGATAGTTGAGAACTGGAATAAGAGGGTTTTTTCGAGGAACGGCGCTTTCCTCATTCGAGGCCGCTGTCGGTGGGATAAATGCGATTGATTTGATTGTTCAACGCTAAAGAAGGACGCGCTAGCTTGCTTGCGCGAAATTTTCCCAAAACTTCTTCTCTTTGTTGTTTCGGTTTTTCTCACCTTGTTATTACTATTATTTTGGAGGACAAGATGCAGCAAGATCAGCGAAAGAAGGTTAATTCTCTCCTCCTTTCTTCTTGATCTCGCTATAAAGTTATAGATCTTCCTTTTGCGGAATCTGTGGAAATTAGTTTTGAGTGTATTCGAAGAAATATGCCGATCTGACATTATATGTCGAGAAATGGGCACTTTTTTTGGACTGCTTTTCTCTTTTGAAACTGAAGAATTAGTTCTACTCCTTTCAAATTTTCTTTTGGGAATCAGTTATTGGCTGAAGAAGCAGGCTTTCTCTGCGATTTCTCGGTGTTTTAATCATATATTCAAGGGCGGATCTATTACATAGAAGATCTCTCGTGCTAGAGCTCTGTTTTTCCTTCTCTTAAAAACATGCCTTAAGTCTGATCTAAGCGATCTAAGCATTGCCATACTGTATAATGATTTGACAAACATTGACGTGACTCTTGTGCTTTTCTGTGGCTCGATATTGGCCTTTGAGATTTTTTTTGCGATCAATTCATTGCTGGATTTGATCAGTTTCGACAAATATCAGCATGCTAAGACACATCGGTTTAGTTGGGCCGGGGGAGGGGGGAGGTGTCTGGGATGCCGCTTATTTTGATATTTTTGACGTTTGTTGGGGGGAATGGCCTAAAGTAGGATTTGGCTTTTTCTTGTTTTTGTGTAGTACACAGAATCATTGGCTGCGTTCCTAAGACTAGACTTTGAATTTTCCCTTTAGTCTTCTAGAACATGTTAGTCTTTGCATTTTTTAGGATTTATGTTGATCATTTCTGATGATCGATTTTTTTATTTCTTATGCGTTAGATACATTAGTTAATCATCTTATTTCTTTTTCATTATTTTGAAAGAGGAGGTCAACATGCGATTTGATGGCATGGAATTTTGGTTGATTTGGTGCGTTTGTATATTCATTTCTTGACGTCTTTTGTGGTTTTGTGATTTTATGATTTTGGTTGTGCTCTTGTAAGGTGATATTGTTAAATACCTGCTGCTTCACATGTCTTTAAAGCAGCTTATGTTATGTTGAAGAAATTAGAAAAGAAGCTAGGGTATTTCTGAGGAGAAGTTTTGTTCCAATGCTAACAGACTTCAGATCATATTGAAGTGACAAGCTTGAGAACACCTCTTAGATGTGCTATCATATCAGATTAATTTAAGGTGAACCATCATGCAGCATAAACTTCCTCCACTACGACTTAGAGACGATGGTTTCAAATCACAGTATCAACAATCTCAAGGCTAAAAGCCTTATGCATCTCATCCTTCATGCCCCACATTGCAAGAGATTTGTGCACCATGGCACCCGTTTTAGCATGTTCATGAGGCACATATAGATGCTGCATTATGGAACCTTATTTTTCATAGTAGTAAATAGTGATGCTAATGATATAGCAGTGGAAGAGCAACGTTCCCACGTCGAGGGGTTATATGTTTTAAAAAATTTTGGTTTGGCGTGGACTTACAAACTTCTTATATAATATGTGAGATTTGATTCTCTGTGACTTACACTCGGCCTCTGCTTGTTGCATCTGTGTTTCCCATCTTCCTCCATCTACAGGGTCTCAAAGAAACAGATTTCTTCACTGACTATGGGGATGCCAATCGATACAAAATTCTAGAAGTCATAGGGAAGGGAAGCTATGGAGTTGTTTGTGCTGCCATTGATACGCATAATGGGGAAAAGGTGGCAATAAAGAAAATAAATGATATTTTTGAGCACATTTCTGATGCAATTAGAATCTTACGAGAAATCAAGTTGTTGAGACTTTTGCGGCATCCCGATATTGTTGAAATAAAACGCATCATGTTGCCGCCCTCCAGGAGAGATTTCAGGGACATATACGTTGTGTTTGAGTTAATGGAGTCTGATCTTCATCAAGTCATCAAGGCTAATGATGACTTGACACGTGAACACCATCAGTTTTTTCTTTATCAATTGTTACGCGCATTAAAATATATGCATACGGGTAATTTTCTTTGTTCTGTTTGAATTCGTCCATTTAATATTAATGTGTTATAGTTTCCCTGTGTCACATTATTTAAAAGTTTCGTTTCAGCTTTCATTTATCACTCTGGACATGGTTGCAGGAGGGTTCTTCTTGGATCTATTCTGACTGTAATCTTTTTGGCTGCAGCAAATGTGTACCATCGAGATCTCAAACCGAAGAATATATTGGCTAATGCTAATTGCAAACTAAAGATTTGTGACTTTGGACTAGCAAGAGTAGCATTTAATGATGCCCCTACAACAGTATTTTGGACGGTATCCTCTTCTGAGTTCATTATTCTAGTGTTTTATGGTGGAACTTTCCACTGAAATGCATCTGCTCATAGGATTGATTTTTCATGTGATTGCCTTTCAGGATTATGTTGCTACAAGGTGGTATAGGGCTCCAGAGCTATGTGGATCATTTTGCTCCAAGGTATAGATTTTCACATCATATTTTGAGATGAACAACAATTTTGGGCAATGGTTTATGGATAGATGGAGTACAATAATTGTATCTTTTCTTTTTTTTGTTGCTGATAACTTGTAGATGCAGTTTGTAATCCACATCCTGCATTTCTAGTCTCCGCCTGTAAATGGTTTTTTATAAGTAATTGTAAGGTATGGCATTAAAAAGAAGAATGTACAAAACTCCTATCCATAAGGCCAAAAGGACACGGGCAACAAAAAATGTCCCACCATATCAAGCCTGCAAAAAGAGAAACATAATCATGACCCAGGACAATCTTACAATTGAGGAGAAAACTTCTCGCCACTGATCATTAGAAATCAAGCTCCAGGAACCCATCATGGACAGAGAAGTGGATGCCCCATCTTCTAGCCATAGAGAGAAGGGCACTAGAAGCAGACACCCGCAACGTGCAAATCTTCTCACAAGCACAGTGAAGAATTCGGTCACCGTCCTCAGGTCTGGGACATGAGCTCCAGTTCCTTGAACACCAAATCAAATAGATCAAGGTAGCCAATGCAAATCTGAATGATTTTGACAAAGGGTTGTTATGTTTCCACCTGATGGCACCCCGATGAATGTTGAGTGACAACTTGGAATATGGCCACTTGCATCTTCTAGAATGATAGATAGAATTCCAAACTTCTTTTGAAAACCGCCAATTGAAGAAAAGGTGACTATGGGTCTCAATCATAGAACCATTGAAGGGGTAAGTCAGGCTGCAATTAGCGAAGATATTGATCCTTGGTGCTCTCTCATCAAGTGAGAGGGTGTTCTACACGAGTCCCAAACCAATATGTGCTAGGGAACATGTGAGCCTTCGGGTTGGAAATGTTTTCTGAATCTGTAATTCCCTCCTCCCTCCTCCTTGTTCTGGTTAGTGTGTTCACACATCTAAGCATAGTCTTGATGGTTGCTCCCTGTTTAAGAATGATATTTCCTTGTTGATTAGTGCCAGCAGTGATTGGTAGTTGTTATGTTGATTCACTGATGCGATTTCTGCAAATTATTTGTCCTAATATGTGCTGTCTTAGTTCAGTTGGTAGAGGTAGCTCCTTTGTTTGTTTGTTTGCGGGTATCTCTATATTTGTGACCCAAGGTATTTGCTTATGAACCGTGAGCAACTTTCTTAGAGCTAGTTCTTTGCTGACAGAAAATGTATGCTAGTAAGTCATCCCAATCATAAGAGTGTACTACATAGAGAAGAAGAACAATATCGTAATTAATGTAGGGCTGTAAGGAAAGATGCTCAACTGGCTTAATTCGTCCATCTAGAGGATAGATTCCAATTCGGATTTGCAAAGATGTCGATAAGCCTTATCATAACTTACATGCTGCTTCTAGTGTCTGTTGGTTGGAGTAAAGAACATTAGCATTAGTTGGCGTTATATAGTTGTATTTCTGTGTAAAACATTGGAGGGATGTGTGAGTTTTTCTGTCTTTGATTACGAGAATAATCTCCTGTTGAATGTAAACATTCTCTGTGCTTCTCCATTATACAGCGCTTAGGGACATGGTATCAAATAATGAACATATTGGTGAAATCACTTGATCATACTGACACATTGTGTTGATGCTACTTGATGCCCTTTATAAAAGGACCATATGGATGATGGACTCGTGGATGAGTTCCTGTATTGCATTATTTTGATATATGCTTCTGTAAGTGACAGGTATAGAAACATTTTCTTAGAAATGAAAGTCTGCTGGACGCTTCTACCAAATTTTTAATTAACTTGGTGTTTTAAGGAGTTGTTTGTAGTTGCAAGGTATAGCTTAGTGGGTAGTTTCCTTTTTTATTGTATGATACAGTTTGGCTGAGTTGCTGGATTCCTTTCTGTTCTTCCTGCACAAACCATTCCGTCTAATGGGAATCGGCTTCTCAATTGCCCCATTTTTTAGCAAATAAATAGAGACGGAATACGTCTGTGAAACACTGATATGCAAATACTCAGGTTATTAATAATTCTATATAATGCCTTTGTAATGCGGATTTCATTTAATTACCAAAAAAAAGATGCAGATTGCATTATAATTTTATGGAATGTATTGTGAGTGGTTTTTAGTCAGTAGTAATGTGTAGATCAAAATAATTCTTGTTCAGGGAGGATTATTGAACTTTCCTGGAAGTTGATGTGTCTTAGCCATCAGGTAACAGTGTCCAGTTTTATGGCTGTTTCATGAAGTGGTTTGATCGGTTTAATAAACTTTTCTTATGTGAAATGATCTTACGGTGGGCTCTCTTGATGCAGTATACACCTGCAATAGATATGTGGAGCATTGGCTGCATTTTTGCGGAGGTGTTAACAGGGAAACCATTGTTTCCTGGGAAAAGCGTTGTTCATCAATTAGATTTGATCACGGATCTTCTTGGGACACCTTCCCTGGAGACCATATCTGGGGTATGAACTCAGCTGGATTTGCAATCTGGATTTTTGTTGCTCCATGACAAGCTTATATACGCAAGATTTTCATTCTGATCTCTGTTCTCCATGGCTATAGGTTCGCAATGAGAAGGCCCGTAAATACCTGACAGATATGCGGAAGAAGCATCCTGTTCCATTTTTACAGAAATTCCCAAATGCAGATCCCCTAGCATTGCATCTTTTAGAGAGAATGTTAGCTTTTGACCCAAAGAACAGGCCAACTGCAGAAGAGGTTTGTGCTGTTTCTTTATTCCTGTTTGTCATGGTAGTTTGCTTGTATATGTGAAACAATTTTATTGGTCGCAATGACTTATGACTTGTTAAGCAGGCGCTAGCTGATCCTTATTTCAGAGGCCTGGCCAAGGTAGAGAGAGAACCTGCATGCCAGCCAATCTTGAAGTTAGAGTTTGAGTTTGAGAGGAGAAGGGTGACTAAGGAGGACATTAGGGAACTTATATACCGGGAGATACTCGAGTACCATCCTCAGCTGCGCCAAGATTACATTAATGGAACTGAAGGGACCAGTTTTATTTATCCCAGGTTTAAAATCTTCATAACAGTCCTTTCTTCTATTTATTACTTCCCCCCTGTCCTTTCTTCTGATGTAGCTTTAGCTGGTGATCTATTATCTTTATGCGTTCAATAACTCGAAGTTTCTTCTACATACAGTGCTCTTGGCCAGTTCAAAAAGCAGTTTGCACATTTGGAGGAAAACTGTGGTAGAAGTGGACCAGTCATTCCACTGCAGAGAAAGCATATTTCCCTTCCAAGGTTCAGACCACAAAGCCATGTCATGCTAGATCTGATGGCTGTGTGGCCGTAAAGATCCAATTTTATTAAAAAAACATATTTTCACTTAATGTATGTGAAGCTAATTTTTTTGCTTCTTCAAAAAATGTAGGCCCACAGTACATTTAAGTAATGTACCTTCCAAACCTCAGCCTACTTTGTCATCATGTGGAGACCAGGAAATGAAAGACGAAGTTAGAGCAGTAGATGCTGCTCCTGGAAATTGCTCAACTTCCTTAAAGCAGCCACCAAGAATTCCGTCAGGTCCTTTCTTATCCGCCCTTTTTTATATTACTGCTTTGCTGTCTTGTTGTTGTCTTTTCCAGTAGTGAATTTATGAACAGCATTGCTGTTATGCTGATCTGAACTCTTTTTTTTCCCATCTTGTTCTTCATTATTGGTTTGCGTAACTGTTCTCTGCCTTGGGATCATACTTGAAATTCCTGCTGAAAATTTTGATCTTATTTTTATATTCTTGAGCAAGACTTGTTTATTTTTATTTTTTTTACATTTGTAAGTTTTCAGAATTATCCTGATGGATTGATAGCTTATTTTGAAATTTATGGGATTTCATTTGGGTGAAAAGACTCGTTGATCAGGTTATTACACTCACATTGAATAATAATGGATCATAATTTTGCAAATAAGAAGAAGAATAGGGGTCCAACAAGTTGAAGTTCCCCTCAGGGGCGATCAAATACCTATCAAATGAATGTGCTTGGTGGTTTGGTTTCAGCCTTGGGCTGAGTTGATGGATTCTTCAAAGAGTTCTCCTTTCTATGTGGCTTGTTTTGGATTTGTTTGTTTGGTTTTTGAAAATTGGTTAAGCTGCCCATTACTAGGGGTTTGGTTTTGTACAAAATTTGAATTTTAATGCAGCTGCTTACTTACCAAGCAGAAAACAAAAACAAAAACAGATTTTGTATATAAAATTTCCCATCAAATGGGAGTTTTGTTGTAGTTGTATTCAATTCTTTGGATGACTACAGTATACAAGCTAAATGGGGTGATATCTTCATTTGAAATTGTATTGTCAAAATGTTATTCCTTCCATCTAAATTGCTGTTTTTCTGTGCTTATGGTATTATATATTCATTATTATTTGATTATGCATAGACGACAAAAGGTTTGTTGCTTTTGCTTAATGTATTGAATTTGTGGTAGGATTGGCAGGTGGAAGTAGTAGTATGATTTATTGTTTTCCTATAGTAGTATTATCATAATAGTCTTCCTATAACTAGCAAAATAGAAAGTTATAAACTGATAGGATCCAGTGTTACCAATGGGCTGACACAGTCTCAAGCCCAACCATCAATGCAACGAGGGCCCAAGTAAGCAATGGACGAAGTTTCAGGAGGGAGATCGATCCGATCCGACCCAACCCAGATACCATTATAGCAACCAAGATTAGGCCCAAGGAGCAATGGGCCAAGGACGATAAGCATCAAACGGCCCAACTAGCAATACAGATGGACAGATCAATCCGGAAGGCTCTCGGGTAGGCAGCCATCCGAACGATCAGAGGATGCGCCTGTGGCGGTCAAAGTACACGCATGCAGGTGCCACTTGAAGTTGTTTGGCGACTAGGACGGGGGGACCACTCACGGCCTCCTCACCATAACAAGGCAACGCCTGACAAAGGCGGCTCTTGTCAACATCCCCAATGGCATCGAACCCCAAGCCGACATCTGTCACTAATTTTGGCACCAAATTCTTTCTATAAAGCGTTACAAATACTTTTCGTCATCACAAAGCGGGCAGTCCTGAACTTTTCTTTGCATCGTCTGAGAGCACTATTCAAGCCTCTAGAAGCCTTCTCGGACCGGGGGGGGACTCCTGACTTCCCGGAGCATAAAGGGAGAACCAAGCTCTCTTTCTCTCCATTCGTAGTAAGCCACTTTCCAGGTACCTCTAGTCCACTTATCAAGTGCACTCCTAGTAAATCAATCCACAAGTGCACCCCTAGTAAGCCATTTACCAGGTGCACCCCCAATGAGCTACTCATCGAGTGTAATCTTAGTGAGCCACCGGCCATGTGCAATTAAATGGAGCCTATCCTCCAACTCTCTAAGCCGCCTTTGTCGGGCGCACAATAGGAGCCCAGTCCTTTCACATCCCCCACAAAAATGCAGCCCTGTATTCTTTCACATCTTCATTATATTTTTCTATTTCCTAGGAAAGATTTCTGACTTGAGCGTTGGAGAATAAATTAGAGAATGAGTTTCACCAATCCTCTGATCTCTCGTTTATAGTTTATGGTGTGCAAGTTTCTGGTTAACAAAGACGGAGACCGAACTCGTTCCAATTTGACCTACAGCGGAAGATCGAGTTGCTTTCTAATCCGTATCACAATCCGGACACCAGTGACGCATTACTTTAACTAGCAAAATAGAAAGTTATAAACTGATAAGTTAATTTAAGGTTAACCTGAAACCGAGAGAGAAGATAAAAACTATGGATGCATAATCTCATTCAGATAATAGTTGGAAATGCTGCCATTTGTGCAGCGGTGAAGCCGTTCAATCTCCGCTTGAGAAGTTAGGTCGGACTGCTTTCTATGTAGTTTGCTTCTGCTTATCTAATAAATTTTACCTAAAATTAAAGAGCTTGTCAAGAGTTGCTTATGCACAATGTCATAGGGGTATAAGAGGTGTTTACTTGTGCTGAAGATGTTTTAGTTTGGTTGTTTCATATTTAAATTAGTCATCATTTTTGGTACAAATATTGGATTGATATCAGCCTTTGATTTGTTATAAAGCTTTTTAGATCTCCTTCAAACTGGATAGGGCTAGGGATCTGATATTTTCTCTAGTTGGAAGACAATGTAGAAGGCAAAGAGGTATTTGTGACCGGTTACTCTTGGAGGCCCATATTATTATTTGACAAGAGCTTTTGATGAGTAGTACACAACATATGGTAAAACAATAAGTGAAAAATTAATGCCTATAATTTCTCTGAGCCCTTGAGGGTTTATCATGAGGGCTGGAGGTGGTGTTTTTTAAGGACAATTATGTGGATCAGTATGCAGTTAATTTTGAACCTTTTCCTTCTGTTGTCAAATGAATATTCAAGTGTCCTTCCCGGTTCTTTTGTTGCAGCAAAACCCGGAAGAGTTGTGGGTTCAGTTCCTTGCAACCGTGTCGGAAGTACAAAAGATGCCTATTTCACAAGGATAATAATGAGCGGTGCAGTGCTCCCTCCTCACGCGACCTCGCCCCAATCTTTCATGAGGGCCAACGCACCAAATCAGGCCAATTTAGGGATGGATGCAGATCAAGGCCCTTCAAGGGCCAAGCAACAGCTACCTGGGCAGTGCAACATGGCCGATCGGTCTGGCCCTAATATCACCATCGACATCAATACGAACCATCCATACCATCATCCTCAGCTCCAGGCCAAGGCAGACCACTTCAATAGCCGGGTTGCTCTGGATGCAAAGCTGCTGCAAGCGCAGTCTCAGTTTGGTCCAGTTGGTGCCGCTGCTGTTGCTGTGGCGGCTCACAGGAACGTCGGTACTGTTCAGTATGGAATGTCATAGATGAGCTGCATTAGTTTATGCTGGCTTGTGCGGGTGGTGGAAGGGGACTTTGTGGCTCTCATTCGATTGCGAATTCTGATGTTGGCGAAAATTATGCATGCTGTCATTGAACGGTACCGGCGCTAGATAGGGTCTCATTTGCTCTTTTTTTAAGCTTTTATTGAATGTCACATAATGGTAAATAAATAAATGGAGGAATAATGCTTAATACAGCAATTTCGTGGTTTTTAGCATCGACCCTTTTATCTTAACCTGATCAGTGACGAGTTGATGTTCTCCTCCAGTTAAACTTTAAGTTATTATTGATTCGGCTATTGATTTCAGTTATTATTTCACGACTACCCTCGCAATCTGACCGTGACTTGATGAAACTAACTCACCCATAAACTTCAATTCGTAGGGTTTTAGCTTGAATTTCATCGGATGTGACATGACAATCTATTCGCCAAAGGTAAAATTGGGGAATATATGCAAATGGCCTTGGGTGGGAGGAGAGAAACATGCTGATATGGTAAATTTTCAATGCGGACAGTTTACTGGTTAAAGACATGCCTTACCATTAGATTTTGACGCCACCACTGCAACCCTAATTTGGTCGAAAATTTTCAGTTGGTAAACTTGATCTGGTTTTGTAAGGACATAATAAAAATATCTAGAATTAGAGAAGATAGTACGACTAAGTAAAACTGATAATTTTGACGAAGAAGGCAGAATTCTTTCAAATTTACCATAAAAAATGGAATTCATAATAATTGGAGCACCTCATCGCTTGCAGCAGAGTTTAGACTGAAAAAGCAGTGACTCGATGCAAATAACAACAAAATACACATACATATACATAAATACATACATAAATTCCAAGATGTAATGCAATATGATCTTTGCTCTCCATGAGAAATTCATTTTACTCTCTCCAGAGTTTGCAATGCAAGAAGTCTAATGCACCGGGATGCCCTTTTTTTCACAAATTCAAAGATAAAATCATAAAAACCCAACAGTTCATCTTTTTTTTTTCCTCCTTTTTTTTTGAAAACCCTGTCAAAGGGTTGCTTGAAATATTAGTCAAAATCAAGAAATGATCACAGAAAAACCAAAAGATTAAGAAATATATATATATCAGATGTAACTTAAGACGACAGAAAAAATATCATGGATATGAAATTATCAATGGTTCTGTGCAGTCGTCTTCATCAGGCCTCTTTTTCTTGTAGTAATAGTATAGTCCCAACTGTATGAAACCCAGAATAACTCCTATGCCGTTTGGAACCTAGAATTTAATCAACAAAATTATCAGCAAATCACAGATAAAAGAGAAAAGGTAATGCTGAGGCACTAGTTTGATACTTAAGAATTAAGCAGGGGACAAACATCGGCATCTTTTTATAATGGTAAATGGAAGTATAGATTGAAGGAGGCTTACGTAAACAAATGGATCGCTATTAAAGATCCCATATATAAAGAACGACGTGCTCATCAAGAACATTGAAAGAGAAAGGTAAAATGGCATGTACTCAACACTCTTCGTTCGGATCACCAAGTTCTGCAAGGTAACAATGTCCACCATAAAAGAAATTTTTCTATGAATTTGGCAATGAAATTAAAAAAGAAAAAAAAAACGTCCTTGAATGTCATTAGATGAAACTTACAATAATAAACAATGGGGAAGCAAACATCGATACGAGGGAGGCACAACTTAGAAACCCCGCAAACATGCGTCGCATTTCGGAGTCAAAGAATCTTAAGCTCAAAAAAACAATGATTCCGATCAGGCAAAATACCATGACCAGGAGTCCTATCATCGTCATCTGTTGACCCAAGAGATCAGGTAAATAAGAGATTAATGCTGAACAATCGAGAGATGATCAATATATCGGGCAATACTTATGGCAGGTAAACTTGAAGGGGTAATAACCTTTTTCTCTCGCTTGACGTAGACAAAGAAGAGGGTTATGTAGACTAATTGGAATATGGCACCAACTGAATTGACCGTCATAATCGATAGATTACCGGTTGATACAAAGGGTGATCCATACGAGGAGGAAATCAAGCAGTTAAGAAGAGCATAAATATATGGTAATCCTGAGAAGTGCTCAGTCGACCTATTTCTGATAATTCTTCTAAATGTTGGTCTGTTCATCAAAGATGGAAAGCCAATATTAGTCAAGAGGAGCCTACCAAACATTCAGAGACGTTGACGAGCAGAACTTAAAATAGCAGAACAAATTGAGTAATTCTTACATTGGTGATGCGAACAACCCCAGAGCAAATATGTTCCCTGCAGGAACATATGGCGGTATAAATGCTATGAGAAAGTTACCAAAACTAGGAAAACATTTGCATGAGCATCAACGCCAACAAAGCCTTAAGTTTCAATTACGTGACAAACCTTTAACCATTCCGCTTGAATACAGTGCAATATCCTCTAGAATCATAAATGTTATTTCACTTTGGGAAGAACTCAAGATCCACAAATATTCTTGGCTTCTTAACGTGCATTTGCTGCAAATTGTTTATTCCATTCGTACCATACACAAACTTAAGAGTAGCCCGTTTATCGAAGCCCTTCCTCCCTCCCTCCCTCGAACCACATCAAAATCTCTTAAGCATGCTAGAACAACAGGGTGACAGTCTATAATTACCAAATTGTAACTACGCTTTGAACTGGAATGGGAGACAACACATGGATAGGAATAAGCACAAAATATGCAGAAAGTAACCAAAATCTTTTCCAACATCCAACGAGCCAAAATAGAATATTGCTTAAAGTAGAGGTATCTAGTATTGATTAAGTGAGGAAATTGGCCTCATAATTCGAAAATCAGTGGCTGCCACAAATGAGCATAAACAAAATTCGGAAAAAAATAAGGGATGAATGAATACAAAAGTAATCACAGCAAGGTCCTGCAGAAACTCTAATCCATTCAATTGACGCAAGTATAAACCAGAACCTTGTCGTAGACCTCAAATGGCAAACTCGTAAGAACAAATCATCAAGATTTTTGTTACAGAGAGAATGATCAGCAGAACGACCGAAAAGGGCACGCTGCAAGATTGTGGCCTTTGCGAAATCTGCGTTCATTCTATACGAATTTCTGCCATTTCAGAAACAGAGAGAGAGAGAGATTCATTACCAGCGACGCCAGCTGCATCTTTGCAAATGGTACTGGCTGAAACAAAAAGGGACGAGCTCATCATCCAGAATCACTCCAGCGGCACACAATTACAATCAATGACCAACACAAGACGAACTTCTCTCTCTCTCTCTCCCCTCAAATCCTTGCCGATTTTCAGGGACTCTCTTCCCAAAAATCCTCCCTTTACGCCTATATCTAGGAATCGTCCCTTCCTGTCTCTCATCCAATTCCTGCTGATGGTACTTTTACATCTCATGTTTAAAATGTGGTGAAATTTCAGCTGCTGAAAAATTCTCTTCTTGGTTAACAAGGACGATTGCCCTGTATCCAGCGCTCCATAATCACCACAAAGAGCAGCAGCATCGGCTATAGTTTCTGGGTGTCGTCTTCTCACAAAGCTGGCGGCGCCCCCACCCCAGGGA
>JAODPA010019131.1:0-13092 GCA_025585075.1 Nepenthes mirabilis | reverse complement strand
AATATATTTGTATGGAAACGGGTATGAAACATGTAAGGGTCGGGCATTACTTCACATGTATTGCTACTTGGGGATCAAGGTCACTACCTTTATTATCTGTTATCTGACATCTGATTTGTTATATATTTCCCTCCCAACGAAGAGAGCTGTGATCCCAATGGGCATATCTGAAATCCCTTTTCGATGACAAGAAAATGCTCTATTTATAGTTAACCCCCTATATTAATGAGAACTGTCATAAATGAATTAAATGAAAAACTAATATATTCGAATGTCCTAATATATGTACTAAATTTGAGGATTGCACCCAAAATCGCAGATGGTAAAATATAATGAACAAATTTCTTTTCTATGGAAGACAAAGTATATAGATCGCCATACCCATGAGTCTAAATAATGGTTGATTTAGCTTAATGCTACCCAAAATATGTATAACTCTTCATCAAATTGGTCTATTTGCTTTTGATTTTTTGATTTCATGTATACTTCGTATTTCTGCAAAGATTTACATTTGGACTCTGATTTGTGATTCGCAAGTGATGTGTCACTGGATCTTGGTTTCAAACAGATTCGGGTCGACTTGATTGTCTAGATCCAACTCTATTCACCGAGTCTGGACCCTACACACCATTATAACAAACAAGAGGTTAGGTGTCGGCCGGATGTTGTCTCACTGAAAACATTCCGACGCTCAAGTTAACAATAAGTCTTCGACTTTTAAGAAGGAAAATGGAAATGAGAGTAGAGAGAAGGAGAAACAGAGAGGAGTGTTCATTTTCAGACATATGAGGCATTCTAACGGCTCGTGATGAGCACAATTTCCCAGCCCTGTGTTCGCGAGGAACGAGTAGGAGACTAAGTCCTATAAGTATGAAAGCTTGAAGGACTGTCAAAATATTATGATAGATTTTGAAGAGAATGGCGCCTTTGTAGTCTGAAAGATGAGTGTGGGATTATTGCAGTAAACGTTTGTATGCTTAGAAGTTAGTATGCCCTGGAGTGGAGGCTTCGTGGGCTTATATAGATGGAGGGCAGAGCGACCTTCCTTGGCCAAGAAGGTGCAATTCTAACACTATGTCAGGTGACCTTCCTTGGGCAGGAAAGCTTGATTTGTACAATTTGATGGGATTACTTCCTTTTCTGGTGGACAATAGTTCTCAAGATTACTTGCCTTCCTTCTACACTTTATTACCATTAGAGTCTACAGTGAACAGAATGAGAGAATCTGGTGCCTTCCTCATAAGAAGGGTATTGAATCTGCTGATATCTGTTTTAGGACAGGTTGGTTTCAGGGAAGGCGCGAAATCAAGAAAAGGGACCGTTGCTGGCCATGTACGGAAGTGTCGGCCCAACTGGGCTGGCCCATGTAAGGTTTTTCTCCTTTAGGCCTACTTGCTACAATACTTTCGGTCAACAGATATGCAGACCGTCTTATAGGAGTATATCGGCTGCCCAATTGGCCTCTCACACGATCAATACTAGCGTTGACCATCTAGGCGCACATATGAGCCTTCGCGGGCTTGAGTCATTTTTCTTATTAGGTCAGCCCATTATAAGCATACCCATCACTAGCCCCACTGCCAGTGGTCTAAATTCTCGCCTCCACTATGTTCATGATGGGATGCGTCTGACTGTCGTTCATTGAGGGTGATGGAGTTGTTGATTTTCTAGAGTGGAGTCTTACGTGCTTCCAAAATATTGACCAAATTTGTTAACGATCTTGGCCTAACTCCCAGTAACTTGGCAAAGGAAATATTTACCGGATTCATTGACTGTCTTCGCCAAACTCCGGGTAACTTGGCGAAGAAAATGTTGACCAAATTTGTTGACCATCTTGGCCAAACTTCGGAGAACTTTGTGAAGAAAATGTTGACCAAATTTATTGACAGTCTTGGACAAACTTTGGAGAACGCATGGGGGCTGGAGAGATGTGCGACCATTAGCCAGTCTGTCAGACAAAAAGGCAGCCACGTGTCTTTACGCAGTGAATTCAGGATCCCAGTAAATAATGCGTTAGAGAATCTGATTCAACGACACCCTTTTGGGAAATGACACATGGCAGTCATGATGGTGCATGTTTACGAGGCGATTTAGTGTGTTCACACTGGCCTTTAAATTGTCCATCCGCTTCACTTTGAATTTTTCAATGCTTTTCATCTTCCTTAATCTGAAAGAGAGAAAACCCTAGACGTCTTACTGATCATGGCCTCCGTTTCTAATATTGCTTCCGTCCTCAGAGAGAATGATGTGAAGAAATTGTACGTAGAGTACAACATCCTAAATGAAATTTTCCTCCGTGTTCCTGGGAAGGAGGACAAGGCATCCCTGCTGCCTGAGGGTTTTGTGACCATCTACGATGCCCATTTAAGGAGTGGGTTTCGTCTTCCGATCCCTGATGAGTTGCTATGATCTTCCAGGTGCTTCAAGTCCCAATTACATAGTTTTATGCAAATGAGATTCGATACTTGTGCACTTTCTGTATATTTATTCGTCAGGACTCAAGGCGGTTTACAATGTCAATGGTTAGAGGGCTCTTTAAGCTCAACTAGGGAGCGGTTTAGTGTGTTCACACTGGCCTTTAAATTGTCCATCCGCTTCACTTTGAATTTTTCAATGCTTTTCATCTTCCTTAATCTGAAAGAGAGAAAACCCTAGACGTCTTACTGATCATGGCCTCCGTTTCTGATATTGCTTCCGTCCTCAGAGAGAATGACGTGAAGAAATTGTACATAGAGTACAACATCCTAAATGAAATTTTCCTCCGTGTTCCTGGGAAGGAGGACAAGGCATCCCTGTTGCCTGAGGGTTTTGTGACTATCTACGATGCCCATTTGAGGAGTGGGTTTCGTCTTCCGATCCCTGATGAGTTGCTATGATCTTCCAGGTGCTTCAAGTCCCAATTGCATAGTTTTATGCAAATGAGATTCGATACTTGTGCACTTTCTGTATATTTATTCGTCAGGACTCAAGGCGGTTTACAATGTCAATGGTTAGAGGGCTCTTTAAGCTCAACTAGGGAGCGGTTTAGTGTGTTCACACTGGCCTTTAAATTGTCCATCCGCTTCACTTTGAATTTTTCCATGCTTTTCATCTTCCTTAATCTGAAAGAGGGAAAACCCTAGACGTCTTACTGATCATGGCCGTTGTTTCTGATATTGCTTCCATCCTCAGAGAGAATGACATGAAGGAATTGTACGTAGAGTACAACATCCTAAATGAAATTTTCTTCCGTGTTCCTGGGAAGGAGGACAGGGCATCCCTACCGCCTGAGGGTTTTGTGACCATCTACGAGGCCCATTTGAGGAGTGGGTTTCATCTTCTGATCTCTGACGAGTTGCTATGATCTTCCAGGTGCTTCAAGTCCCAATCGCATAGTTTTATGCAAATGAGATTCGATACTTGTGCACTTTCTATATATTTATTCATCAGCACTCAAGGCGGTTTACAATGTCAATGGTTAGAGGGCTCTTTAAGCTCAACTAGGGAATGGAGTGAATCTCTCTGGCCCCACGTGGTGGTCTTTGGGTAAGCACCACCATTTGTGACGCTCTGAAGAACCGAAAGAACTGGTTCTTTTTCGTTCGTGTGAGTGAGACCTCGTCGTTAGCCAAGGAGTGAGGCAAGGTGCCCGATGTGTATACCGGGGCACCTTCTGAGGTAGAGACGGTATCTCTGTCGTGTTCAGTCAAGCTTGTTGAGAGCCATATTAGGAATTTCTGGAGAGACCACTTGGTCTCCTGTACTGAGACCAAGAAGAACAAGTGGGGGCCTTCTTCTCCCGTCTAGAAGTTCAGGGCTCCTCCGCCAGAGGCCCTGCAGGGGAAGAAGAGGACCAGAGCAACGCTTATAGGTCATCATTCTCCTGATACAGTTTCCACCAGTCCAAACCAAAAGAAGGCAGCCATGGTGGTGCCAGAAAACTAATATATTCGGACGTCCTAATGTATAACTAAAATTTGATATTGCACCCCTTTTTCGTCATCTTTCGGGCTAGATTACGTGGCCACTGGACGCTTTGTGGGGGTAGGCAACGTCTTCGAGATTGAAGTGGAGTTGGCTTTAGAGGTTTATGATGCCGTGCCAGGCGCTAGGGTGAGCAGCGTCGTTTTTTTGCGCAGCCTGTGCCGGTGGGGTTGACGTCAGATCCTCAACCTAGGTTGGAGGAGATGACTCTTGACCCGTCTACTGAGACACTTGCGCCAGTTGGCGTGCTGTGAGCCGAGCCGCAAGAGCCATCTATTGGGTGTCTAGTTGTGAGGCTGCAAACTGCATAGCAGGAGATGGTTTTGGAGCCTCCTGCTGTGCCCGAGGAGCCAGTGGGGATGAAGGATACTCCGGAGGAGCTCGCGACGGAGGTCACTGTCTGCCCTGCCCAGGAGGGGTCTACTTCTAGTCCACCGCCTCTGATACCAAATTTGCACGCTAAACTAGATAGGCCAGTACGAAGGGTCTAATAGGTATATTTTCTATTACTTGTTTTGTCTTTAACTTTGTCGTCACTGACCCCCTTTTTTTGCAAGCTAATAAAGTCGTAGGCACAATTGTTAACGTGCTCGGGCAGAGAGACAAGGTTATCTCTGATAGAGATATGGAGATTGCCTGGCTCGACTCAAAACTGGAGGCTCTAAGGGTGGAGCATAGGGAGGATACTGTTGCCTTGGAGTCGGTCTTGGCTAGCATGGAGGTGGAGAATGCTAACTTGAAGGGTGAGGTTGCTAGCTTGAAAGAGGAAGTGGTTAATTTGAAAGAAGCTGTGGTGGCCGGCTTGGTGGAGGAGAGTGATCGTCTGAAGAAGGAGAATACCTGCTTGAAGGAAGAAAATGAACGGGTTAAGAGGCATCTTGACCAGCTTACGGGGCAGACGACTACTTTGAAGAATTATCTGAGCCTCCGCATATGCCCTCACAAGGTCGCGGATATGATACTGTCGCGATTATGGGCGGGGATCAATATCAGTCGGCGTATTGTGCGGTTGGTTGGTCATGACTTTCCAGAGGATCTGATTAACTTATTGAGCCAGTTTGTTTAGCGTCGCGAGAACCTCATTGGGGAACCACGGAGTAGTCAAAGGCCACCACCGCTTTCTTAGTTTTTGGCGACTTTAGTTCCCTTTTTTTGTGTATAGTGATGTAGATGTACATTACCATAAGTAATAATATGAGCAATTTCGTGTATGTCACATGCCTTTGCTTTTTACGGCTGTTTTTACCTTGCATTTGCTTGTGTACTGGGTGGCCAACTTGGTATACTTCTTGCGAGTTGGCCGTCCGCATTATTCATGATGCTTCCTAAAGGAGTGGATTCCTTGGGGGTGCTTTCAAGGTTGTCGTTTGCATTAAGTTGACCTAGTACTCGCTCATGAGTAAGGCTTGGTGGCATTACCTAAGTGTGGACTTGGGCGGTCAGCTTTGGAGGAGCACTTTGCTCCTGTCGACCATCATTGACTGACCACGATATCTCCTTGTGAAGGAGGTTGTCGCGTGTCTTGTACTAACCCCCTAAGATTTTTGACCGCGAATGAGCCATTTAGATGATCAAGATTTAGATACGACCACTTATGGGCCGTCGAAATGACCAGGGTATAAGTTCGACTAGTTATGGGCTGCTCGGATGACCGAGGTCTATATACAACCATTTACGGGTCGCCTAGATGACCAGCATTTAAGTTCGACCGCCTATGGGCCGCCTAGATGACCACGATTTAGTAACGAGATGGTAAAAACCTGCCCGACTTCGGGGCAATCTAGGTCGTTTAGACTTATAACAATAAAAGTATACACGCATATAATACAAAGAAGAAAACGAATACAGTGTGCTAAAGGGAATACTTATTTTATTAATTAAAAATCGCATACAAATGATTACATTCCAATATGCAGACTACCTATCTGGGCCCTTATTGGAAGTAGCATTTGAGGTGGATCTCGTTCCACGTCCGTGAGACCAACTTTTTATTCTGGTTTCGAAACTTGTATGCCCCATTTCGCAAGACAGCGGAGACTAGGAAAGGCCCTTCTCAATTCGGGGAGAGCTTATTCTGGCCAGCTATCTTTCCTGTGGCTTCGATGCTTCGCAAGACCAAATCTCCAATGTCGAACTGCCGCGCTTTTACTTTCTTGTTGTAATAGCGGGCAATTCAGTGTTGGTAGGCCGCCGTTCGCATTCTGGAGGCGCTGCAAGCTTCTTCTAACAAGTCTAGGTATTTTCAGATTTTCTGGGAGTTACCTTACAGGTTGAAAGATTCTACCCTAAGATTTAGAAGTCCGATTTTGATCGGGATTACCGCTTCAATCCCGTAGCAGAGGTTGAAGGATATCTCGCAAGTTGGCTGCATTGGAGTTATTCGGCAAGAACAGAGGACTGAGTGGAGCTCATCTACCCAGGAGCCCTCTGCGTCCTCCAACTTGGTCTTAAGTCCGTGAAGTAGCGTTTGATTTGTGACTTCTACTTATCCATTCACTTGAGAGTATGACACTAAAGTGTGAACCAACCTAACGTCAAGGTTGATGTAATACTTGGTAAAGCACTTTCCTGAAAATTGAGTCTCATTGTCCGTCACTGTGACCTTCGAAATGCCAAATCTGCTGACGATATTCTGGTGAAAGAACTCAAGAGCATTGTGCTCTATGATCTTGGCCAGCGGGATGACCTCAACCCACTTGGTGAAGTACTCGATACCTGCTATGATGAATTTTCTTTGCCCCGTTGCGATGGAAAATGGGCTGAGAATGTTGAGCCCCCACTACACGAAGGGCCGAGGCACCTGGAGGGACTTCAGCTCGACGGATGGCTAGTGGTGAAGGTTGCCGTGAAGTTGGCAGTTCTCGCACTTCTTCACGAATTCGAGTGCATGCTTTTTTATTGACGGCCAATAGTAGCCTTGTCGCATGATCTTGACTATCAGGTTTTTGCTACCGATGTGCGATCCACAAATCCCAATGTGCACTTCGCCCAGGGCATAGTCAACCTCCTCAGGAATTAGGCAGTGGAGGTACGGAGTCGAGTAATCATGGTGATACAAACGTTCGTCGACTACAGTGTACCAACCGGCCGTCTTCTTGATCCACTTGGCCTCCTCTATGTCTTTTGGCAGCGCTCAATCCGTCAGATACCTTAGGTACGTTATCATCCAATTTTTTGTCCCGAAGACTTGCATCGCTTCCTGTTTCTCTATGTTGGGAGTGTTTAGAATCTCCCTCATGTCCCTCGAGTACTGCTCTGAATTTTCAGCCTCTGCTACCTTGGCCAGCTAGTCGGCCTTCCAGTTTTCAGTTCTAGGAACATGGACTAGGGTTAGCTTATCAAAACTCCGAGCGGCCTCCCTTGCCTTAGTCAAATACTTGGCTAAGTGTGGGTTGCTTGCCTCGAAACTCTCATTAACCAAGTTGACGACTAACTTAGAGTTGCTGTAAACAGCTAATCATTCGGCTGAGTATTCTTTGGCCAATCTTAACTCGGCTAACAGGGTTTCGTACTCGACAACGTTATTGGTGGCCAGAAAGTCGAGTCTAAGGGAGTATTTTACCTCAAACCCGTCAGTGGTCCTAAGGACCACCTTGGCACCATTGCCAATGTTCATAGTCGATCCGTCTACATGTAGTACCCCTTTCGGTACTCCCACATTCTGTTCCATATTCTCTGGGGCCTATTCCTCAAGAATTAGGGTCATTGTCTCGACAATGAAGTCGGCCAGAGCCTACGCTTTTATGGCAGGTCTGGACCGAAACTCGATGTCGAACTCGTCTAATTCGATAGCTCATTTTACCAGCCGCCCAGAAACGTCTGGTGTTTGGAGAATGCTCTTCAAAGGCTGGTTGATAAGAATGATCACGCGGTGTGCTTGAAAGTAGGGTTTTAGTTTTCATGCGGAGAATACGAGAGCTAAGGCTAACTTCTCCGAGCACAGATAGCGCGTCTCTGAGCCTGTCAGTGATTTGCTCATGTAGTAGACCAGTCGTTGAGTGTCGGCGTCCTGGCATACAAGGACGGAGCTGAAGGACACCTCTGATACCGTAAGGTAGAGGTACAACTCCTCTCTATCCTTGGGTGACGTTAACAATGGCGGATTAGCCAGATATTACTTCAACTCATTGAAGGCTACCTGGTAATCTATTGTCCATTGGAATCTGTTTGATTTTGTCCCCCTTCGTGCCTTGAAGAATAGCTGATACTTATCACCAGATTTTGCTAAGAAGCGAGACAAGACTACTAGTCGTCCAGTCAGTCGCTGGACATCGTTGATGCCCCGAGGGGGAGCCATGTCCACGAGGGCCTTGATCTTCTCTAGGTTTGCCTCGATCCCTCATTGGGTGACGATGAAAGCAAAGAATTTTCCTGAGGCCACCCTGAAGATACACTTGGCCGGATTCAGCTTCATTTAATATTCGCGGAGCACTTCAAATGATTCTGCCAGATCACAAATATGATTGCCGATGGCTCTACTCTTGACAAACATGTCATCGACATAAACCTCTATATTGTGGCCAATTTGTTTCTCAAATATTTTGTTTACTAGCGGTTGGTAGGTGGCTCTTGCATTCTTCAGACCGAATGGCATTACCTTATAGCGATAAGTGCCCTAATCTGTCATGAACGAGGTGTGCTCGTCATCCTCCGAACTCATCCAGATCTGGTTATAGCTCGAGTATGTGTTCATGAAACTCAACAGCTCATATCCAGATGTCGAATCCACCAACATGTCGATCCTGAGTAAAGAAAAGCTGTCATTCGGGTAGGCTTTGTTAATATTGGTAAAATTGATGCACATTCGCCATTTCCAGTTGCTCTTCTTTACCAGGACGACGTTAGATAGCCAATCGGGGTACTGGACTTCTTTGATAAAATCGACATCCAGCAGTTTCCTTACTTCCTCCCGGATGACGACCAACTTTTCTATTGAGTGGCTTCTCCGCTTCTACCTAACGGATTATCGGTCAGGATTGAGGCCCAACTTATGGACCATTATCCCAACAAAAATCCCAAACATGTCAGTGGGAGTCCATGCGAAGAGGTCAGCGTTCTGTCATAGGAACGCGAACAGCTCGTCGTGGAGTGTACCGGTGAGTGAGCCGCCGATCTGCACGCACTTTTCTAGATCCTTCGGGTTCAGTGGGACCAAGTCGGTTGCCTCACTGATTGTGCCTACTGTAAAGTTATTTTGTCTCAGTGGTCGAGTTCTCCTACAGTTCTGGTGCTACCACTAGGAGTAGTTTAGGACATGTAATATGTCCGTCCAGTGGTTTGATCACCCAACACTTTGCCCACACCGTATGGTGTTGAAAATTTTATTTTGAGGTGTGGTATTGAAGTGATTGCCTCGAATGCCGTAAGGCACGGTTGGCCTAGTATAGCGTTATATATGAAGAGCAGGTCAACTATCAAGAAGGTCAGTGTACTACTTGCCGTCTTCAGGTATGTGCCTAAGGTGACAACTAATTGGATCATCCCTTGGACGGGCACTGGTTCGTTATTAAGGCCGTACAGCGGACCTTCGTTAGGTTTTAATTGATTCTTTTTTAAACCAAATTTAAAAAACACATTGAGATAGAGTAAATCACAAGAACTTCCATTGTCAATGAATACTCATTTCAATTGGTAGTCGACGCTGCCGTTCGAAACGAGTGTGGATACAACAGGGGGATCCCCATGGGGGGCAAGTTACATGTGCTAAGTTGCTGTTACTAAAACTAATGACATTGTCCGCAGTACGCTACTTCTTCCTTCCAATCTGCTGCTCTTTATCGTCCGCTGGGTTCTTGGCCGGTCGGGTGGTAATCATATTGACCACTTCTGTCGCAACCCGATTTCGTGGAGGGGAAGGCTCCGGTCCTTCTCCGCCTGTAGTGCCAGAGTTTTGGCCAGGGCCCTTACCGAACCTGGTGAGATGGCCCATCCTGATCAGCTCTTCAATCTCCCGTTGGAGGGTCTTGCAGTTCTCTGTGGAGTGTCCGGGAGATCGAGAAAAATCGTAGTACTTTACCAGATTTCCTCCCTCCACCTTCTCAAGTGGTTTTGGTCACTTAAGAAACTTCTCCCCACAGATTTGCATGAGGACGTTCAAACACGTATCAGTTAAGGATGTTAGGCTGATGGGCCCGTAATCCTTGTACTCTGGTGGTCTAGTCCTGTGGTGCTTTTGGCAGGAGTGATCGCTACTGTTGAACTTCCTCTTTCCCTCTTCGGAAAACGAGCGAGGTTGTTTGGTTCTTTTTGGACGTTTAGCCCCGTTGGTCTCTTCCGCCGCCGTGTAAGCCCGGGTGATAAATTTTGTTTCCCGAAAGGTTTACGGGTTCTTGTGTGTTAGGTGCTTGAAGAAATCCCCATACGTCAACGCAAAGATGAAGCCGTTTAACTTCATTTCCTCTGTAAGCCTAAGAATCCACCTGGCTTCTGCCACAAATCGATCCAGAAACTTCCATGGATTTTCTCCCTGCTTCTGTTTGATGTGGGAGAGGTGCCACGACTGTTTTTTTCTCTAGGCAACTAGAAGCGTGTTGGGCCAAAAAGAGGTCAGGCAGTTCCCAGAAGCTTTCGATCGAGTCTGAAACGAGGTGGTGGAACCATACACAAGCGTCTCCCTTCAATGTGAGTGGGAAGTAGCGGCACATTGCCGAATCTTCTAACCCTTGCAGACTCAGATGAGTGCTAAAATGATTAAGATAATCTATTGGATCAGTACTCCCATCATAAGAGTTAAGGGGAGGTATCTTGAATTTGGTTGGCATAGGACGGTTCAGGATCTCCGCTGTGATAGGAGATCTATCCAGATCAATTGCGTGCTCATCATCCTTGAACACGCGATTCCAGATCTTCTCCAACCCAGGATTTGCCCAAACAGCGATGGTTGATCTCTTGGAGTTGAGATAGATTTTCAACTTTGTTCCTTCCTTGGAGTGGCCGGTAGCCGGCCGGCTACTGCCTCCAGCAGATCTAACGGTCATGAAGGTTCCTTCCTGAATCGGGCTCCTGATCTCTGCCCAAGAGTATCGGGGGTTCCTCCGTTCCAGACTTTCCTCCAGAGACATGCTTCCTGAGCGCTCTACAAGCCTGATCTGGCTTAGAGAACATGAAGATTCAGGGATCTAGATGTAGGCCAACCTTCTGGGCTTTTTGGTCCGCTTCTTCTTCCTCTAGCCTCCTCTCCTGGAGGCCGGCTCGGGGACTACCGTGGGTGGAGCCCCCAGTTGTGGATGCTTCTGTTGGGAGCAGAGCATTTGGAGTATGCTGTTGGTATTTTGTATACGCTCCACCAGATGCTGAAAGAAAGGTGCTAGCACCCCATTGATCGTTCCATTGACCATGGCACCAGCAGCATGGTCCTGGTCGGAAAAGGTTGCATTTCTTGCAAGTTTGTTAGCTTGCGCTCTTGTGTTTACTATTTTGGTTAATTCTAGGGGCGAGGATGAGAGAATTTTTTGGAAAAGTGTGGTAGGCTTTTCGTAAGCGCTTTTCACAGACGGTGCCAATGATGTGTCCCTGGATCCGAATTTTGAACAGATTCGGGTCGACTTGATTATTTAGATCCGGCTCCGTTCACCGAATTTGGACCCTACACACCACTACAACAAACAAGATGTCAGGTGTCGGCGGGATATTGTCCCATCGAAAATATTTGGACGCTCAAGTCAGTAATAGGCCTTCGACTTTTAAGAAGGAAAATAGAAATGAGAGTAGAGAGAAGAGGAGAGAGAGGAGTGTTCATTTTTAGACATAAGAGGCGTTCTAACAGCTCGTGATGAGCACGGTTTCCTAGTCCTGTGTTCGCGAGGAACGAGTGGGAGTCTAACTCCTATAAGCGTGGAAGCTTTAAGGACCGTCGAAGTATTATGACAGATTCTAGAGAGAATGGAGTTTCTGAAGTCTGAAAGATGAGTGTGAAATTATTACAGTAAGCATTTGTATGTTTAGAAGTTAGCATGCCCTGGAGTGGAGGCTCTGTGGGCTTATATAGATGTAGGGTAGGGTGACCTTCTTTGGCCAAGAAGGTGCAATTCCTGCACTATATCGGGCGACCTTCCTTGGGCAGGAAAGTTTGACTTGTACAACCTGTTGGGATTGCTTCCTTTTTTGGTGGGTAACGGTTCTTAAGATTACTTACCTTCCTTCTACACTTTATTACCGTTAGAGTCTACGGTGAACAGAATGAGAGAATCTAGTGCCTTCCTCATGAGAAGGGTATTGAATCTATTGATATCCGTTTTAGTGTAGATTGGCTTCAGGGAATATGCGAAATTAGGAAAAGGGACCGTTGTTGGTCATGTACGGAAGTATGGGCCCAATTAGACCTAGCCAATGTAAAGGTTTTTTTTCTTTTGTCCTGCTTGCTACAATACTTCCGGTCAACAGAGACGCTAACTGTCTCATGGGAGCATATTGGCCGCCCGGTTGGCCTCTCATATTGTTAACGCTGGCATTGACCATCTAAGCGCACATATAGGCCTTCACGGGCTTGGGCCATTTTTCTTATTAGGCCAACCCACTATGGGCATACTCATCAACAAGTTTGCCCATATATGGGATTTGGCTAGTCTCACACATCTGACATGTAATTATGTTCAAAAACCTATTTGATTCTTATATGGTTTTATTCTGAACTTCGATCTGTTTATTTGTGATTTTGATCTGGATTTTATTTCATTTAGTATATGATTCTGATTATTTGATTTTGTTTATTTGATTTTACTCTAGATCACCTCTGTTTAGTATATATTCCAATGGGATTATATTTTAATCTGATATACGATTTGAGTACGAGATTATCATCCATTTTCTAATATCAAATTTGTGTTTGTTATCTGTTTTGAGTTGTTTATAGATTTTTTCTCTAATTTGTCAAACATTTGTATACATAAATATGATATGATATTTAATGAATTTTAAATTCATATTTTTTATTTCTTATCCATTCAGAGTAGAGAGCTTGGATATCTTGTAGGAGTTGGACATGATTTAACGCGACATGAGTTATTTTTAGTGAGCATTGTATTTGTCATAATATTGATGGTGTCGGTTGTATTCTGGTTATTTCGAATTGGCCCGATGTATGCCCTTTGGATATAAATTAAACTTTTGGATCAGTGTGTTTGATATATA
>JAODPA010019120.1:0-13095 GCA_025585075.1 Nepenthes mirabilis | reverse complement strand
TGGAGGAAAGGAGGATGAAGGTATTAAATTGAGAAATGTTATTTAAATACATTAATGAATTTATTTAGTGAAAATAAGTAATGTGGTGGTTATTTAGGGTGTAGGCCATCTTAAGTTAATTTTGTTAAGTTCAAAGTTGACGGGCAATGAATACCCAATGCCCAATCAAGGAACTCGTTTCTGTGAATTAGGCCCGCGTCTAAAGAGACCTACAATGCTGATTTAGCTCAAAAAGCTAAATTAGCCCAATAGGCCTAAGGATTTGGATCCACTGTCCAAGAGGCCCAAAAAGCTGAATTGGTCCGAAGGCTGATTTAGCTTTTGAAACTCGAGGACTCCGTAAGAGACTAAAGACTACAATAGAGCCCCGAGGACATGAAGTAGAAGAGATGATTCTAAGAGCCCGAAGGCTTGCTGCTAAGCGAGCCCGAAGGCTTGCTAAGCAAGCCCTCAATAGAAGCCTGAGGACATTTGTCACCTAACGTCCGCAGACATAACAAAGACCAAAGACCTCGACAAAGGCGAGGACATTTGGCCCTAAAAATCCGCGGACTCGATGAGGCTAAATCCTTCATCAAAGACGCAGATTCTGAGAAGTCTCCAACGGCGCAAACACAGAAAGAAAGCTCAGGATGACCGAGAACGCTGGCTCAAATTGTTGACTTTCACAAAGGCACGCGTGATCTCTACAATACGCGATTTTCACAGGAAATGATGGCATGCAGAGCATGTATGATCACTACTGAAATGACGTTTCACAGAGTTTGCCCACATGCACGCAATCTTTCTAACACGGCAAGATGATTTGCAGAGTTGGTGGCAGGCTCCATTGCACACGTCATCTCCACGTGGCTACTCCACGCAGGAAGACTCAACCATTATATAAGCCTTCATTATGTGCCAAACAAAGGATCGAATGTACTACACTTGCAGTTACGCCTATAGAGAGAGAAAAGGCAGGCTACTCACACTTCCAATTGAGAGAACACTTTGGTTTGTAAGAGTGATCATTGGGATTCACTGTACACTTTGTTCTTCACCCTTTGTACTCAAACACCTGAATAGTGGAATCATTCTCGGACTCAAAGTCTCATGGTTTTTTTCTCTCATTTAGAAGAGGGTTTTCTACATAAAACGCCACGTGTCACTGTCTCTCTCTCATCCTTCTACTTAAACTGTATATTTATGTTGCTCAACTTTCGGGTCCTTGTTCGTACTGAAATCAAGATCCGAGGATGTAATATTTGGCACCGTCTATAGGATCTAACTAAAAGTCAGGTTAACACATTTTCTAAGAAATTGAAAGTTAAAAAAATGGTGAACACCAAAGCGCAGACTAGTGCCCTGGCCAGAGAAGCTGCTTCATGTGGCAATGGCCAAGCTACAGGCATCAGGATAGAGGAACATTCTAATCCATATGTCCGAACACTGGCCCTGAGGATGGACGACATCTCAAGGATCGTTAAGACCCTTTGCACGAAAATGGATGAACAACCAAATAGAGCGCTATCCAAGGCCTCTCAGGTCGCTATGTCTCAGAGGAAGAGCAAGGGCAAGAAGCATTCCTCAAAGCAAGCTGGTCAACATGAGAACCCTGGGACAAAAGTTGCCTTGAGAAGCAATGCCTCGTCACGCCTTCAAGGTTGCTTGGGTCCTCGAGTTCAGGAGAAGAGCCCAGAGAAGTGAAATTCTCGCTCTTTACGAGAGCACCCAATTCAGGAGATGCCCCCTGGTGACGAGATCCCCCTAAGAGTCCAGAGCCGACCAAAACTGCAAACTACTTAAGACCCCTACGAGTTGAGGAATTACTTCAACGAAAAGAAGACAGTGGCTCCGCCTCAAGTGGAGGGGAAACTCGAGAAGGTCTGGCGCCGAGTTTTTGGCGACAACGAGGGAGGAACTGCTGACCTATGCAGATCTCCATTTACGATGGAGATCAGGACGAGGCAACTTTCCCCAAAATTCAAAATGTCAAATCTCGATGTATACGATGAAAGTGCTGATCCAATGGACTACTTAGATCACTTCCGTGAGCCTCTGAGCCTCCAAGGTTTAGATGAGATGACTATTTGCCAGTGCTTTCCCTTGACGCTCAAGGGTGACACGAGAATCTGGTTTTACGAGCTGCCTACGGACTCCATCCGCTCATTCAACGAGTTGGCAGAAACCTTCCTCTCTCAATTCGCTTTCAGCCGGAGGATCGAGAAGCAACCATGGCACCTTACTCGCGTAAAGCAATGGATCAGAGAGAGCCTGAAGAGTTTTCTGTCCGCTTCATCACTGAGGCCAGGGAGATCCCAAAACGGCACGATGGAGTCAAGCTGACCGCATTCCTATTCGCGTTGGAGGGAGAAAGCTTTCTCAAGCACCTTGTGCACAAGGGTTCTGAGACATTCAGGGAAGCCAAGTCCATAGCAAAAGTATACATTGCAGCCTAAGAAGCGAACAACGCGAAGAGGCTCGTCCAAGTGGAGAGCTTTCCCCCGAGGACAGCGAAAGGGAAAAGGAAGCACGAAGACCGACAAGGCTCCCGGGTGCCCAAGAAGCAACAAAAATCCGAGTAGACCGTTCATAGGGAGTACAGGCCCTTAAACTTGACTCCCTTGAACAACTCACGTATCAATATTCTGATGCAGATTCGGGATGAAAAATTCTTGAAGTGACCAAAAGTGCTGAAAAATCTCAAAGGTGGTAATTAGTTCAAATACTGCCACTACCATCACTGCGGGGGTCACGGTACCGAGGATTGCAGAACGCTGCAGAGAGAGATCAAAGAACTCCTCAAGAGAGGTCATCTCAACTGTTTTCTACGAAGACCCGGGTGAGCTTCTGAAGTAACAGGAGATGGTGAGGTTGACCATCGAAGGAATCGAGTGCCCATGGGAGTCATGAACATGATATTAACTCGCTCGATCGAAAGAAGCGCCCGGGAGGATCCATCGGCTCGACAGAAGAGCCTAAGGTAGAATTTAGGGATGAGGTCATTAGTTTTTGTAATGAAGATATGGCTCATGTAATATCCCCTATTCTGACCCTCTAATTGTAACCACACCCGTTTCTGACGGAGTATTAGATTATCAGATGAAATGAGTGTTCATTGATAATGAAAATTCTCAAAATTTACTTTACATTGATACCTTTTTTAAATTAGGATTCAAGAGAAGTCAAATGACGACTACTGAATGACCCCTCTATGGGCTAGACAATGAGCCAATACCGGTACAGCGAGTCATCCAACTTGAGGTCACATTAGGGACCTATTCGATGACAACAACCAAGACCCTTTCTTTCTTAGTAGTGGACCTCCCGTCGGTCGCTATCCTTGGACGACCATGTCTGGCCGCCTTCGAAGCCGTAACTTCAATCCCACATTTGAAAATGAAGTTCCCCACGTCGTACCGAATTGGGAAAGTCCTCGAAGATTAAGTTGTCGGACGGACATGCTATCTATCCCAAGTCACGCAGACACCTCTTTCTCAACCCATTGAAGATTTAGATTTCGACGACGAAACGACATTGTAGCAGATCGAGTCTGGAGACACAATCGACGGAGTCCCTTTGGATCCCAGAGATCCTGAGAAAACCATCCAAATAGGAAGTTCAATATCTCAACCTTTCCGAGACCAGCTCATCAACTTCTTAAGGAAAAACTCAGATGTGTTTGCCTGGGCATCGAGTGACATGCGAGGGATACCGATTGGAGTAATTGTCCATAAATTGGGCCTAAATTTCAATCATAAGCCTGTCTAACAAAAGAAAGGAAATTATTTCATGGAAAAGCTAGTTATTATCCGGGAGGAGGTAAAAAAACTTTTGGACTCCGGATTCACACGGGAGGTGCATTATCTAAATTGGCTTTCCATCATCGTGATGGTTAAGAAGAATAACGAGAAGTAGAGGATGTGTGAGAACTTTACAGACGTTAATAAAGCATGCTCAAAAGACAGCTTCCCGCTACCGATGATCGATTCACTTGTAGATTCGATATCCGGACATGAGCTTCAAAGTTTCATGGACGCGTACTTGGGTTATAATCAAATAAGGATGAGCCCCGATGACGAGGAGTACACATCGTTCATGACGAACCAATGGAGTACTGTTATAAAATCATACCCTTCGGTCTCAAGAATGCTAGTGCCACTTACCAAAAGCTTGTAAATAAAATGTTCAAAAGCCAGATCGGAAGAAACGTTGAGGTCTATGTAGATGACGTGCTCGTCAAAAGCAGAATAACAGACTACCACATTCAAGATCTGGATGAGACCTTCAGTATCCTAATAACACACCAAATGAAATTCAATCCAGCCAAGTGTACATTCGAAGTGTCATCAAGGAAGTTCTTGCGTTATATTGTTTCATGCCGAGGGATTAAGGCAAATTCAGAAAAAATTAAGGCTATCATTGATAAAAAATCCCTTGAGACCATGAAGGAGGTCTAGAAGCTCACTGGGAAGCTGGTAGCGCTATCTCGCTTCTTGGCCAAGTTGGCCGAGAAGTATCTACCATTTTTCAAGGCCCTAAGAGGGACAAAAACTAACGGTTTTCAATGAACGACTGACTATGAAGAAACCTTTCGAGAACTTAAGGGGTATTTTTCAAACGCTCCTCTGTTGACTTCTCTCCAACCAGACGATGAGTTGTACTTATACCTTACTGTGTCTGAGACAGCATTGAGTTCAGCCTTAATTCGGCAGCAGTGCAATAGGCAACAGTCTATGTACTATATCAGCAAAATATTGGCTGACGCTGAGACAAGGTACTTTCATGCAGAGAAAATGGCTATGGCGCTTATGTATTTCGCTCGAAAATTGAGGCCATATTTCCAAGCACACAAAGTGATCGTCCTGACCGACAAGCCCTTGAGAGCGATTCTGTAGAAATTAGAAACGTCATGACGGTTGATAAAGAGGGTCATTGAGTTGGGAGAATTCGACATAGAGTTTCGCCCAATGCCGACTTTAAAAGGCCAAGCCTTGGCAGACTTTATTCTCGAGACAACGACATCAACTCTGGAGGCCTCAGACAATTGTGATGCTGAAGAATCACACAGCGAAGTAGTCTGGACTCTACATGTGGATGACTCTTTCATGAAGGATAGTTGTAGAGCTAGCGTTGTGTTCAGAACGCTTGAGGGATCAGAGATAAAGCACTCAATGGTCCTCGGGTTTCCAACGACCAATAACGCCGCAGAGTACAAGGCCTTACTTGTGAGACTATGGTTAGCAAATGAGTGCTCGGCAAAGGATCTGGTTGTCTACAGTGACTCCGAGTTAGTTGTCAACCAAGTTCGAGAAAACTTTAAAACAAACAACCCACAACTATCCAAATACCTCTCCAAAGTTCGTGGACTGGTCTCGACTTTTGAGAAGGCAGAAATTGTTCACAGCTCATGAGAGAAGAACAAAAAAGCCGACCAACTCGCGAAAACAGCATCATCGGGAGACCTAAAGCAATATGCCCGAGGAATACGTGAAGTCCTCGACAAACCCAATATGAAAGATTCTGACCCAGAAGTGATGCAGATATCCAATGCTAACAATTGGATGACTCCCTACTTAAGCTACTTATCCGACGGGACATTACCTGAAGACATAGAGGAAGCCAAGAAGCTGAAGAAGACGACGGGATGGTACACTATCATGAAAGGTTGGTTGTATCGACGAGGATTCTCTACCCCTTATCTGCGGCACCTCACTCCAGAAGAGGCAAATTACACCCTTGAAGAAGTGCACTTTCAAATTTGTGGACCCCACAATGGGGTAAGAACTTCGTCTTCAAACTGATGAGGTAAGGATACTACTGGCCAACAATGAAGTACGACGCCACGAATTTCGTACAAAAATACAAAAACTGCCAAGTCCACAATAACCTTACTCACCAGCCGCTTACAGAACTCAAAACTCTACAGTCACCATGGCCAGTTGCAAAATGGGGGCCGGACATCTTGGGCCATTGCCAACAGTGTCTGGACAGAGAAAATTCTTGATCGTCAGAATCAACTATTTCACAAAATGGGTTGAGGCCATGCCATTAACTCGCATAATCGAGCAAAACGCGACAGATTTCGTCAGACAGAGCATCGTGTGTAGATTCGGGATCCCAAAATACATTGTGACTGATAATGGAACTCAATTCTCTGAAAAGAGATTCACTAGGTACTGTACCAACCTAAAAATAAAACTGGTGCATACATCAATCGCATACTCGCAGTGCAATGGGTGAGTGGAGATCACGAACCGCACAATACTGTACGGACTGAAGATGAAGTTGGAGTATACTGGGGGCTTATGGGTCGACAAGCTACCATCAGTACCATGGTTGTACATGACAACTCCAAGGGAGCTAACACGAGAAACTCCCTTCAGCCAGTATTACGGGGTCGAGGCAGTCATACCATTGAAAGTTGGATTGCCAAACCTTCGAGTGAAAAGTTTGATCCACAGAATAATGTACAGAGATTCCGAGAGAACCTTAACCTGCTTGAGGAGGCCCAAGACATAGCATGACTGTGCACAACGGCATACCAGCAGAGGGTCACCGGTATTACAATAAGAGGGTGAAAGCGCGTCAATTCAAAGTAGAGGACTTAGTGCTGAGAAATATTGAGGCCACCGACAAAAATACTTATCAGAACAAACTCTCCTCAAATTGGGAGGGATCATTCTTGGTCTCAATCATCCTTTGAAACGGGGCGTACAAGCTATGCACCCAGGAGGAAAAGCTCGTCCCTTGGACATGGAACGCTACTCACCTTAATAAATGCTACCAGTAAATATGTACAACACACAAGTATAATTGATTGCATCATTTGACATCCTTGTATCGTATTTCATTAATAAAATAACAGTTTTTACTTAATTACTGTTTCGCATTCGATCGTGTATTTGCAAATCACTCCATAAATATATAAGACCTCAGCTGCCTTTAAATCAAGTGAAAGAATCCCTTTCACTTGCTCTAAAATTCGACCAAATCTGAGCGACCCATTAAAAGGTCGTACTCCAAAACTCGGCCAAATCCAAGCGGCCCATTAAGAGGTCATACTCCAAAACTTAGCCAAGTCTGAGTTGCCAATTAAGATGTTATACTTAAAAACTCAGTAAAGTCCAAGCAGTCCATTAAGAGGTCGTACTCAAAAACTTGGTAACAACGCCAAACAGCCCGCAAAAGACTGAACTTAAAAACTTATGGAGCTTAAAAAACGATAAGCATGCAGAGACCCTAGAGGTAGCATCTTCAGCGAACGACGGTCAAAAGGTTTGGACGTATAGCTTATAAAAGAAAATTTTTTCTAAGGACACAAATCCAACAAAAAACCAAAAGTAAAACCAATCTAAGAAAAAAGAGAGAGATTACACTATAATGGAAAATATGGAGTTCATTCATATATATATTATGTATAACAAGGATGTACAACAAAGGAAAATATATAAAACTATCCCGAAACCCCTAGCTGGTCCGACATTCTTGGCTGCTCTGAAGGTTCAGGCTGACTGGAGGGTCCTGACTAAAAATGGTCAGAAGTCCCACTTCGTGCTGGGAGACCAATTAGATCAGCCTTGTGTTGAGCACTAGCATTCCTCAGATCGAACACACCAATAGGAAACCCCGGGACTAAAATCTTCATGATGCGGCGGCACATATTGATGGCGTCCCAGTACTTGCACTCCAAAGCCGGTCCGCTGTCCTCGGGTTTCAGCGAGGTCCTGAGCTCTTCCTCCAACTAGAGATTCCTCCCTCGGGGAGAGATGTTCAGTTGCTCCTGAGCCCTCAGAGATTCTACAACAAAGGCATGCAGCTATTCTCTGATCCTTAGTGAGTCATCAAGGGAAGAAATTCTACTCTTGGCTTCAACAAGCTCGAGCTTAAAGCTTTTGATGCGCTCCCCTGAGGCCCTGAGAGTCTCCAACTCAACGTAAGTCTGGGCAGCGTCGCCAATGATCAGACCAAGACTGCCAGCCAACTCATAAAATTGCAAAAAAAATGTGTCATTAAAACACAGACGGAAATGAACAAAGAGCCTGAAAGAGAGTAGAGAAGTACCTTCAAAACGAGAGAACTCCTAGTTGAACTCTCCTCTCTAGCGGCCTCGGACTCAATTGGCATAATTGCAGCTACCTCCTGCACCACAGAAATCTCGACCCTGGCCTCGGTCGCAGGGGCAACTTCAGCAAAACCAGGTGCTGGGGGCTTGGTCGCTACAAGATGATCTTTAGCCCCAGTCTCCGCTTCAATAGTGTGTGAAGTTCGAACGACGTCCTCGACCAGAACTTCATCATGGACCCTGGGTGAGAGTTCAATTGGACTGAATATTTGGATTACAAGGCAAAGGAGCTTAGCAATCTCACTGGTGGGCAACTCCGCGGCCCAATTTTCCTCGGCCTCAACAATCGTCGTCAGAGTCATCATCACTATTTCCTCGGCCTGAGTCACCTCAACCTCCTCCTCTGCCTGTCCCTCGATAATGTCCTTGGATGGATTATCAATCCAGTCCGAGTCCTCTCCAGTGAAAACGGTAGAGATATCAGGCATAGGTTCATAGAGAGGAGGGGCAACAAAGGGTTCTGTGGACAGGCCTATGACCTCGGAGGACTGCTCCACAAGCTCAACAATAACTGACAGTCCGACCCCTTCAACCCCTTAGACAGGCCCCTTCTTCCTTATTAGCTGCTCAATAAAAGTCAAGTCATCATCGGAAGAAGAAGGGTACTCAATGATCACTGTGGGATGCTCCAATGGCTTTTCTTTATCCGCTCGGACGGCTCCTCAATTCTTAGAGTTCTTCTCTTCTTCTTCTTCTTCTTCTTCTTCTTCTTCTTTTTTCGGAAGAGCAGAAGGGGCACCAGAGTCCTCGAGCTGAAGCTCCCACTTGGGCCTTCTCTATGGACTCAGATCTCAGCCACTTATTCTTCTTGTTTTCAGTTAAAAAAACCAAGGTTGGCCAACAGTAGATCCGTAAAGTCCTTCGCAATAGCCCTCTCCTCGAGCATGGCGTCATTACAAAATTTAGACTCCACGTTGCCCCACTCATTGGGGATAACCCAATTCTCACGGACTCCAAGAAAAAAGAACTTGTCTTTCCGCCGCTTGGTGGAATCAGGGTTTCCACCACTGATGGCAAGGAACTCAGGGCAAGGAGTAATCACAATCCAATCCTACCTATGGCTAAAACTCAGGATGCCCTTCAATGCCACAACATCAAAGATCTTCTAGTAGCAACGAGTAAAAACACAAAGTGAGACCAAATACCTAACAGCATTAGGCAGGAATCTGGCCACAAGGATTTGGAGGTCCCTTATCAACTCAAAAAACTCCAAAACGAAGGCCACCTTTGCGGTGGACTTCGTAAAAAGTAATAAAGCCGTCAGATGGGCTACAAGCCCTCTCCTAGGCGTCAGGAACCACCATACTCATCGAGCTTAGGATCCTATACCGTGATCGAATGGCTTCAAGATCAACCAAAGATAGCGAGGAAGCTAAGTCTTTCACTCCAGGAGCCATGAAACAGTTTAGGAAAAATGAAGATGGAGGAGAAAATCGGCAAAAGAAAGCCTGGAGGTTGAGAAGTTTGAGCACTTAGAAAATTTCAAGCGTACAAATGAAAATGGCAAAGGGAGAAATGGTTTAAACGGCCAGCAAATTCAAAAAGGCGCGCTTCATCAAATGCCTTGTCACGTGTCGACTCTCCACAAGGCGCTAGCAATGATGACCTTTCCCTTCCCAAGGCCACAATTAATGCACATTTAATGCCCCAGGTTAGTGCGCTTTTAATGCGCAGAATGATGGCACAACACAGCACCTCGAACCCAAGACAAAAGTCCACGGACAACTCCCGCTTAGACCATTGACTTCGGCTGTGTCCTCGAATACATTCCTCAATCATCAAGCTATAATCGCTCCATCAGATAGACTCTAACTGAGCAATTCAGAAAAAGTCCGCGAACACTTGGAAAGCTTACTCTTGAAAATTGAAGCGTTAAGTTACGAACAAGAAAGGACGTTCTGAAAAATCAAATCAATGCCAGAGTCGCACACGCCAAGAGGTTCTGCCAAAGGTTGAGATTCTTGAACTTCTTGGTATAAGGGGCTAGTGATAGGCAGTGAATACCCATGCCTAATCAAGGAACTCGTTTCTGCGAATGGGGCCTGCGTCCTAAGATACTCACGAGACTAATTTGACCCAATAGGCTAAATTAGCCCAAGAGGCCCGAGGACTTGGAACCATGGCCCGAGAGGTCCAAAGAGTTGAATTGGTCCAAGAGGTTGACTTAGCTTTTGAAGCTTGGGCATTCTGTAAGAGACTAAAGATTCCAATAGAGTCCCGAGGACATAACACAGAAGATATGGCTCTAAAAGCCCAAAGACTTGCTGCTAAGCAAGCCCGAGGAAGTTTGTCACCAAACGTCTGCAGATGTGACAAAGACTAAAGACCTTGATGAAGGCGAGGATATTTGGTGCCAAAAGCCCGCAGACTCGATAAAGCCAAAAACTTTATCAAGGACATAGACTCTGAGAAGTCTCCAACAGCACGAGCGCAGAAAGGGAGCTCCCGACAACCGAGAAAGTTAGCTCAAATTGTTGACTCTCACAAAGACACGCGTGATCTCTACAGCACGCGATTTTCATAGGGAATGATGACCTGTAGAGCAAGTGTGATCACTGGTGGAGTGACATTTCACAAAGTTAGCCTGTATGCACGCAATCTTTCTGACACGATAACATGATTTGCATAGTTGATGGCATGCTCCACTGCAAATGCCACCTCCACGTGGCAACTCCACGTAGGAGAACTCAATAATTATATAAGCCTTCATTGTGTACCAAATAAATGACCGAATTTACTTAACTTGTATTTACGCCCATAGAGAGAGAAAAGGCAGGTTACTTACACTTTTAATTGAGAGAATACTTGTATTTATAAGAGTGATCATTGGGATTCACTGTACACTTTGTTCTCCACTCTTTGTACTCAAACACCTGAATAATTGAATCATTCTCGGATTCAAAATCTCATGATTTTTTTCTCTCATTTAGAGGAGGGCTTTTCACGTAAAACGCTACGTATCACTGTCTCTCTCTCTTCCTTCTACTTAAACTCCATATTTGTATCACTCTACTTTCAGGTCCTCGTCCGTACTGAAACCAAAATCCGATGACGCAACAAAAGTGTTTGGAAATAATTTTCTATAGGTATATTATGGCTGACTCAATATGATATATGGATTATTACTCATTTACCTATGAATTTAGTAAATAATAGTGGTATAAGTATCAAGTGATAAATTTTAATCACTTAATTAGAGGAGAGATTCAATCTCACATAATTACAAATATTATTTGAGTACTATGATTTTGTTCTAAGCATAGTGAAGTATTAGAATTACTTGGATTATTGATATTTTAAGGAAAATCCTTTGGGATGAGTTTAGAAGTTATATATTTCAAAGTGGATTTAGTCTTACTATGGTGAGAGAATTAAACACCACCATAAGCTATGTTCAAATATTTGTTGGTTATTAGATATATTCATTTGATTACTCATAGAGGCATTTGGCCCATTCGTTAAATTCTACATGATACAGTGGATATTGATCATCGTTGTACTAATACATGATCAAATTTATATTTATTAACCTTATTATATGATTCTCGTGATTCTATTGATATTTCATTACTTTCTTATAATCTTATATGAGTTATTGATATTGCCAATTTAGTAAGATATTGTAGAGAACTATATATGAAGATAACTTGATATTGACAATTTATAGATCATAGAAATTCCATGTTATAGTCTATTGTAGTACGATATTTTCTTCTACATTTCATAAAGAAAATAAAAAAAATGCATGAAGATATACTATTGTATCTGGATTATATGGAAACTAGAATACCTTAATATAGTCCACATTATTTGTACTAAGGTCATTCTGATAGTTTCGAGTATGTATATTATGTGATATATTTTTTATGGAATATATATGTTGCGTTCTAGTTCCACGGGTCCGCTATGGCCGAGAGATGCAGGGGCACGTTGGTCCGTGGAGTCAGGCAACACAACTGAATGGTGTGTTGGACACGAGATGAGGATCGACACCGGATGTTTTACATGGAAAACCTCCTCTTGAATGGGGAGGAAAAACCACGAGGCTCAGGACCTGTGAAGAGCTTCACTATATGGGTTGGAGATTTTACAGAGCACAGTTGTGAGGGTTAATCCCTTCCTTGTCTCCCGTTAATGTTTCTCTCCTAAGGAAACTATACTCACTGGGAGCCTTTTTTACACTTCTTTGAGAAGTTGAGTGTGGAGAAGGAGAGTGCCCGATTGAAGTTTTAGGGCTCAGAGTCGTTGAGTCTGGAAAGCTCTCAGGGAGAAAAACCCGTCCCCTAGAGAGGGGTCTTCGCTGAGTATTTATAGTGGAAAGTGGGCAGCTGGGGTGTAGACACGTGGCGTCCATCCGCCGGTTGAGGAGTTGGACCATCCACTTTCTGAACAGCTGCTGATGTTGCTTGGGGAGGTATGCGGACGGCGCCGCTGCAGTATCTGGGTGTGTCAGGTGTACAAGACCTAAATATCAGTTTTGATCTGACTAGGCGTGCCCTGTTGAGACAGTGACTGGCAGTAGCTGCATGCTTTCTTGGAAACTGGCGAAATTGGCCAGCTGGCATCTCCGGTCACGGACGGTCGGTTCTCGCCCAGTCTTGATGTTCCTTGTGAGCTGGGAACATGTGAGATGAAACGGCCCTTGGAGGCCTTCTGGGGGGAAAGTCCGGGTGCTTTTTCCTGGCCGCTCGGACAGTCTTGAGACTTTGCAGGACCTCTTGGGCTCTTGGTCCTTGGGCCGTCTGAATATCTTGGGCTTCGTACTTGGGCCCTACTTCTGAACTGCGTCTCATGGGCCGCGTTTCAATGGGCCTTCATTCTGGGGCCCAACAATATATATATTATATTATGATATGGATATTTAAGATATTCAGTAATTGATTGATTTGTCAAATCATATATGTGTGGTAAGACACAATTGGCATTACCCAGTAGGGTGATGAAGAGTAGTAGACAAATTATGGATTGTACCTAACTAATAGGAAGGTTAA
>JAODPA010019109.1:0-13095 GCA_025585075.1 Nepenthes mirabilis | reverse complement strand
AAATATTATATATATGAAGTTGATGCATCCTAGATTCGAATTGCTAACGGATTAAGGTGCCACTTGGTTTTTGATAGCGGGTCAAAAAAAGGGGTCAGTTCTCCATTTCTAATAACTTGAATTTTACACACCATAATTTAAAAATAAGAGGTTAAAGAATTTATGGGACTCGCTCTTCAATATATTTTTCGACACTCAAATCAATAATCTTACTTAAAGAAATAAAAATATGTAATGATGAAAATTATACGTGATTATGTAAAGGTATGAATTTTAAGTCTGGTTCGAAAGTTCGCTCATTGTAGAGCGGCTTTGAGATTGAGGGAGCGAGAGTTGTGAATGACTTCTTTAGAGATTCTTTGGATAGAGAGTTGTCTTTTTGTGAGCTTTTTAGTCACTATCACCTTTGCCCATGGGGGAGGGAGTATTTATAGTTTTTGGGCCAACTCAACCCTACTTGAGCGTCAAGGCTTGTTAATAGTTATCAATGTAGATTTACGGGTGTTGAATATGGTAACCATGGCCAACCGAGGGGATTCCTTTATTTTTTGCAGCGATTACGAAGCTCTTATTATGGTAGTTGCCTTTGGAAAAAGATCTATTCTGACTATTGTTGCCATTTTGGTAAAATTGTGTGGACGAATGTTCCCGGATTCCTACTATGATGTATCAGCTGGTTATGACAAGTAATTCCAGCACGCGGGAAGAGGATCACGGGCCGTTTTGATTAGGCCAACGTGGTCAACTGAGCCAAGCTGGTTGACTCGGCCAACTATGACGTCGCTTGTACATTGGGCCTGCGGGAACATGATGTGGGTTGAATACCCTCGAAATCCTTTGTCCACCCTTGGATCTTTGCTCTAAGTCGGCCCATTTATGTCGTCATCATTACTAGCCCCTTGCCAGCGGGTTTAAATTTTCAACCCCCAATATGTTCATTGATGGGACGTCGCTTGTCGTTTTCCTCTTTCATCCCTTCCCTAGGTTGCATCCTGATTCGCTGTCCTGCCGATTTTGGCGTGATTCTCTGCATCCGGTGATTTTTTGTAGATTTGTTGGCATGGAAAATCTTATATATTTAATGGCTTGTTGATCCTTTCACGGGCTATAAATTGACGGGCTTACGATGTCTTGCGTCACACCCTGCTTTCATTAGTCAAGTGGCATGGGAATTTAAAATCGATATGAAGCTTGAGTTGCTTGCCATCGGGATCGGAGGGAGCTTGTCTCCGATATTCAAAGGCGTCATCCTGGGGTGCACGAGAGTTCTGCTTTGGTTACCCTCTTTCATGTAGGGAAGTCCTTTGGTTACCCCTTTTCGAGTCTGTTCCGGAGCCAAACCTACTGCTATTCCTTAAAGGGGTGAGGCTTTCCTGTCGCTGTACTTCCCCCTTCGGCAGTGGCTTGTCTTTGGAATGGGTTGCTACTCTGACTCCTCAAGAACTGCTATTCTTGTAAGTTATATTTTACTGTCTGTCGGGTGCTTGCCGGTTCTTTCGCTCGGGCTCCTCTTGTTGCTTGCTTATTTGGGAGTTTGTTGCAATTGGGTTTAGTAGAATTTTTTGCGGCCAAATTGTTATTCTATGTACTATTTTTGCTATCTTTCTCTTTATTGTACGTTAGTCGTGGGAGTCTTTGTACTTTGTAAAAAGAGATTAGTGAATGGAACTACCGGGCATTTTGCCCATATCGCTTGCCTCTTCGATTTTTTGGATGTTGCTCTTCTCTTTTTTTTTTATGCCGGATTGGATTGCGTGCCCGTTAGTCTAGCTTGAGACCGAACTGGATTGAGGGATTGTTAGTCCGACCTAATACCGAGCTGTTGTCAATTCATTCTAAAGCTGGATTGGCTTCTGTGCGCCCATCAGTCCGCTCTGATGCAGGACTGGATTGTGGGCTTGTTAGTTCGGCTTAACATAGGAATGGGCCATGGGGCCGATCAAATGGGCTGGACGCCAGATAAGATCATTGATCAGTCAAACTGGCTGGACACTAGATGGGATCGCCAACCAATCAAACTGGTTGTATGCCTAACTAGATCGCAGATCAGTGGTACAAGCTGGGTGCCGGAATGGATCATTGGCTTGTTAGTCCAGCTTCGAGTTCATCATATCTGCTCGCCGCCAATTTGCTGCCCTCGACAAGTGGGGTGTAGTGGCTTGGGAGGTTGTGTCGTTCAGACATTTGGCCTATCAAGTCCTGCCAAGTATCCACTGCCCGAATAGTGGTAGGTTATCATTATTGATGCTGGGCGATTGACATGTCTCAACGCCTTGTGGTGCTAGCACGTGTCTAGGTCATCATGTGTGCGCATTTTCGAGGCGTCGTTTCAAATTTCGAACAATGGCCTGTATAAACATTGCCTTTTCGTTATTCTTTCTCATTCTTCTTCCTCCTCTTGAGCCGACTTTCTCTTTAATTTTTGCTTCCTTATTTTCATGGCTCTTGCCGGTGTTAGAGATATCCAGTTAGTGCTCACTGTAACTAACGTCACCGCTCTATGCACACAACATGATATCCCGAGGTTAACTGCATTTGTGGTGTCTGACGTGGATGATAGAGCCTGTTCTCCTCCGAATGGTCATCACCATTTACGAGGCCCACATAATGAATGGTTTTTGCTTCCCCCTTTTGTGGGAGTTGTATGAAATTTGGTGGACCTGGGAGTTCCAATCACAAGATTTTACGCTAATGCCGTGAGATATTTGTACTATCTTTGTACATTTCTTTGCCACCACAAGAGGACGCTGAGTGTAGTGGCCGTGAAGGTAATCTTTCGGTTCCACCAGAGTGGAGGCTTGATTTCACTGTCTCTCAGGGACTTTCATATAAGCAGGGGGATCTCTAGCCGAGCATGATGTCCCCATCGCCGCCATAGTTTTGCCCAAGGAGCCCTCACCAAGCCCCTTTGCATGTTCTGACGATAGGCAACCAGTAGAGGCTTGGGCGGTGAGCATTGCGGAGGTGGCGGCACTTGTGGAGGCTTCTCATTTGGGGACTCCAGCATCCGAGGCCCCTGAGGGCCCGATGGCTCCTCTGTTGTCTCCAACATTTGAGGTTCCTTTTGCTTGTCCTGAGGTGTCTATGCCAGATTGGAGGCCCTGATCTGCTTCCTCGTCTTGGGTCCCTTTGAGTGTTACAGCGGAGGAGATGTGCAACATTGAAGTATGCTTCGAGTAACTCTTTACTTTTTGTTGGGACGGTGACTTAATTTCTTTTTCTTCTATTTATAGGATGATAAGCTGGTCCAGATTTTGCTGATATACTTACACCAACGGTCATCTAGGATTTGTTGGCTCAATAGGGAGGTTCATTGCCTGAACCAAATGTGTGTTGACCCGAGTGTGCTCGAAGAGATGTAGGGTTGGGTGGATGTTGCCACCTACGAGGACCAGAGTGTCGGGATCGAGCCTCCAATCTTGAACTTCAGTTGTCTATAAGGTCAGGGAGGAGCTGCAAAAATTCAAGGATGTATTGCAGGTGGCCGAGAAGCTTCTCACAAACCTCCGAAGTGAGAATGCTAGATTGGGAGTGGAGCTAATGATCCGACTTAGCTTGAAGGAGGTGGGCCAGGCTTTGAGTGCTAGAGTTTTGGACGGTATTCACTTGTGTCAGTAGATTGCTTTCCTGGTTGACCTTGACTTTTCTGTCAACTTTTTCAATCAAAGGAACAGAGGTGTCCGATACCTATCCAATTTGTTCGATTTTTTTGATAGGGGGAGCCCTCGCCATGTTGTCTGGGGAGCCACCAGCCTAGGGTAGCCTTCTTCGGCTTGTAAATTCTCCTATTCTTTTCTTTTTTTATAGTGTTGATATAATTGTATAGTCTGGCTTTGCAATGAATTAGTAAAACTTTTTTCAATCATTGTCATAGTTTTTATATTTTTGTGCAGTCTTACTTTTGATGCATCATTGTTTGCCGGCTAAGTGTCATCATTGTCGTTGTTGGGTTTTGGCAAAGTTAGGGTCATTGTCAGCATGTAATTACTAGAAGTTGTTTCACTGGGGGACATCATTCGTACATGTCGGATCCTAACTCGTTGACCTTCGTTGGCTGACGATGCCTGTCCCTGCTGAGGGAGTCGCTGCATGCATGTTGAAAAGCCCTCTAAAGTTTTGGTATTCGACTGCACATAGGCCACTTGGTGTTGGATCGAGGTTCAAATTTGACCCCATGTAGGCCACTCGATGTGGGACCGAGGTTCAAATTTGACTGCATATGGGCCACTCGATATGGATTGAGGTTCAAATTTGATCACGTGTGGGCCACTCAGTTTGGGTCCAAGGTTTGGTAATGGGTGAATGAGAATTCATCCGATTTGGGGATAGTATAGGTCATTTGAACTTATACAATGTCATAAAAACATTCATATGAATAGGCAAACAATTGATAACAATTAACAATCAGCGTACAAGCAAACAAATCATTTCATTAATGTGATGTACCTTTACAAGCACGCTTAATAATGTATGCTAGACCTACTTGAGCTCGGTATGAGCTTAGTGGTAATACTTCATGAGGTGGATGCCGTTTCATGTTCTTAGGACCAGCTTCCATTCTGAGCGCGAAACTTGTATACACCATTTTACAGGATGGTTGAGACAAGGAATAAGCCTTCCCGATTTGAAAAAAGCTTGTTCCTGTTAGCGTTCTTACTCATGGCATCTATACTCTGTAGAATCAGGTTCCCTATATTGAACTGCCGAGCTTTCACCATTTTATTGTAGTACTAAGCGATTCGCTGTTGATAGGCAGTTGTGTGCATCCTGGCCATATTTCGTGTTTTTTTGAGTAGGTCAAGATGTTCTCTAAGTCATTGGAAATTGTTGAGTGGATCAAAGCCCTCAATTCGGTGACTGGGCAGTCCGATTTTCATCGAGATGATCACCTCAATTCTGTAGCACAAAGTAAAGGGCGTCTCACATGTTGGCTCATTTGGCATTGTCTAGTATGACCATAACATAGAAGGTAGCTTATCCACCCAGGAGCCCCCATTGTCTTCTAGTTTAATCTTTAGCCCGTACAACAGGATTTGATTGGTAACCTCCATCTGCCCATTTACTTGTGGATAGGCAACTGAGGTGTTGACCAACCGAATACCCAAACTTATGCAATATTTGGTGAATTCCTTGTCGATGAATTGGGTTTTTTATCAGTCACAAGGACCTTAGGAATTCTAAATCTGCAAATGATGTTCTGTCAGGTGAATTCTATGACATTTTACTCGGTGATTTGAGCCAATGGGGAGACTTCAACCTACTTTGTGAAGTAATCGATACCCACTATGACGAACTTTTTTTATCCAGATGCAACGGAAAAGGGTCCGAGTATGTCGAGTTCCCATTATGTGAATGGCTAAGGGGCTTTAAGGTTCCTTAGCTCTGTGGGTGATTGATGGGGCAGGTTGCCATAAATCTAGTAGTTCTCATACTTTTTTACGAATTCATGGCGTCTTCCTTCATTATTAGCCAATAGTAGCATTAGTGCATTATCTTGAAGGTAAGGTTTGTGTCACTCGTATGTGACCCACAGATGTCGAGATACACCTCACTAAACACATAGTCGACTTCCTTCGGTGTGAGACACCTCAAGTACAAGGTGGAGTACCCTCGGCAATGCAACCTACCATCCAAAATGGTGTACCAGCCAACCATCTTCTTCACACGTTTGGCGTTGTCCGGGTGCTCCAGTAGGGTGCTATCCGTGATATATCTCTAGTAGAACGACATCCAGCTTTTGTTATTGGAGACTTGTAGTACTTCTTGCTCGGATTCTTCTATACTAGGAGAGGTTTCGACCTCTTGCACATCTCTTGAGTGTTGCTTTGGGCTTTTGGTTGTGGCGGCCTTTGCCAGCTGGTCAGCCATTTAGTTGTCCGCTCTCGAGATGTGCACGATCTCAATCTTACCAAACGTTTGGGCCATACTCCTTACTCTAGTAAGGTACTTCGCGAGCAAAGGGTTTGATACCTCAAAACTTCTGCAAACTTGGTTGACGATCAGCTTTGAGTCATTATAGACGGTTAAATGCCTTACCGAGCACACTTTTGCCAATCATAACCCGACGAGTAGGTCCTCGTATTCAGCAACATTGTTGGTGGCCGATAATTAGAATTTCAACGAGTGCCTTATCTCTAACCTATTAGGGATCCTTAGGATTACTATGGCACCATTGCCCGCATGTGCTGAGGACCCGTCCACATGCAGTCTAGTTCGGCGCCTCCTCCAGTTGGCGGTTAGCTTCATCAGGATTATCGGTGTCTAAGACTAGGGTAGTGGTCTTAGCGATAAAGTCCGCTAGGGCCTGACATTTTATGGCTAGCCTTAGCCTAAATTCTACGTCGAACTCCCCCAATTCGATGGCCCATTTAACTAGCCACCCTGACATGTCAGGTTTTACAGGATTCCCTTCAAGGGATTGGTTAGGATAATTATTTTGTGCGCTTGAAAGTAGGGTCGCAGTTTCCTGGCTGAATAGATGAGTGTTAGTATGATCTTTTCGGGGTGTGTGTAGCGAGTCTCAATGCCTATCAAAGTCTTGCTAACGTAATAGACCGACCATTGTACGTTAGATTATTGCTAGATCAAAATTGAGCTTAGCGCCACCTCTGAAACTGTCGAGTACAGGTACAGCTCATCGCCTTTTTTCGATGACGTAAGGAGAGGAGGTTGGCGAGGGATTCTTTTAACTCCTGCAAAGTAGCTTGGCAGTCAGCTATCTATTGAAATCCATTTATCTTTATCCCTCTCAAGGCCTTGAAGAAGGGGATGTATTTTTTTCTAGATTTTTCCAGGCAACGGCAGAGTGTTGCAAGTCTGCCGGTTAGCCTCTGAATGTCTTTCACGGTCTGCGACGGGCTCATGTCCATGATTGTCTATATATTTTTGGGGTTTGTCTCAATCCCCTATCGAGAGACGATAAAACCAAGAAATTTTTCAGAGGATTATCCAACAATACACTTTGCCAGATTTAACTTCATCCGGTGCACCTGAAGAACTTTGAAGGCCTCGTTGAGGTCATGGATATGGTCGCTGATAGTTTTATTTTTAATGAGTATGTCATCTACGTATACATTCATATTTAAACAAATTTGGCTATCAAATATTTTATTCATAAGTCACTGGTATGTGACGTCTGTGTTCTTCAATTTAAATGGCATGACCTCGTAACAATACGTCCTTTGATCCATCATGAAGAAAGTAAGTTTCTCATCCTTGGGACTCATCCGGTCTAATTGTGTGAGAATTTAATTTTTAAAATATCATAATTAGGAGTAATTAAATTAATATAATCAAAATTAGACTTAATATATACGACAATTTAAGTTTCGGAAGTGGATTTGTGTGGTGGAGGACGCCCACTTGGCACCCAAGTTGGCACCAGGGGCCGAAACTAGTGCGCTAGCACCTGTCGGCCGCTCGAGCGCTAGTGGGTGGCACTAAAACCAGCACATGCACGCCTGAAGTTCTTTGGACTGGTGCTCGAGGGCCAGTCGCCTTATTTAAATACATACGGGTTTCTTTTTCCATCATTTTACGTAGACCAAAGAGAGGAGAGAGAGAGCATGGAGAAGAAGAGAGAGAAGGAGGAGATCGAATCATCGAGTCTATTTTCGGATTAGAGCTAATTGAAGAAGTTGTAGATCGGGTCAAAATAAGTGCACTCATATACTTTTCTTTCTCTTGTTACACTTTTCGTTTCGTTCTCTTCGAGTATTTTCGTTCAAATATTTATTTAAACTTATATTTTATAAAATTTATATCTTGAGCATGTTTATTTGTCGATTCAGTGTCCGATTTGATAATTTTATGCAGTATTATATTACATGGAAACTCTAACCCTACACCCCACTGTTCTGTCCGATTATTTTGGAAATTTTTACATGATTTAGTTTTAAAAAATTGAATCTTTAGCTTATGAACGTGATTATTTGGTATTTGTTCACATGTATTTTGTATATATTATTTTGTATGTTTAGAGATTATGTTGGATGCCTTTTGTGAAGGGATTTACTATCCGGAAGTTAGAAAGTTTTATTTGGCTCAACGTGGTAATGATTTTCTAATTTTTTTAACTTTATGTTAATTTGTACATGTATTTGAAGTTATGTAAAGGTTTAAGTTTCCCAAAAAATGACAATCTGTATCTGTATCCAAGAAATATGAGAACTAGGTAAAGTATATGAAGGAAACTCTATAATTTGATAAGTTTATAATCGTTCTCTAAGGAGTGAGAACTTTATGATAAGAATATAGTGGACTTTTCCTTAAAAATAAGTAATTATGAAATTGGACCAAAGATTTATATTTCAGATGGTAGTATTTACTGGCATGTCTTAGGATATTACAGTGGTAGATCGATGAATACTCATGGGTTACGGGAGATGCTATGATGGCATATGTATTCTGGCATCATATATCGGGTGAAAGGTATACCGTCCGCCACGGGACGTTAAAGTTGAGGTTCGTAGGTAGTACCTTAGAATGTGTGGATACATACACATACCTTTTCTCGTTCGAATATTCCGTTAGTTGATAAAGTTTACTAACCCTGATCTCTAAATATGACAAATTTTTATATGTTTTAAAATCTAAAGAAATCAGAAATAAAATATGGAAGAAAAATGTGTTTCAAAAATGTATTGAATCATGTTTTATGTATATTGCTTATTCCCTTCTCTTAATTTATTTTGAGTATATTACTTATTATCTTTGATTATATTGTACTTTATTGAGCATTCGACTCACTCATTACTATTTTCTTACCTTCAGATGAGAACGAGTTTATACCCGATGAGGTGAAGTAGAGATTTCAGTTGGTTAGGCCGTGGATTTGGAAGATTATTTTGTAAATTTAGATTTTGTGATTTTGTACTTATGTATGGAATACTTTTGTACATTTTGATGGATATGTATTTGTTATATTGATGATGTACAGATTAGTTTAGTTCCGCTATACATTGATGATTGTATATACTTCTACAGGTTATTATGGTTTGATATTTAGGTACCTAGGGGTATCTCTTATGTGCCAACGTTGTATTCAAAGATATGACGTTGAGGCCACAAATGGATTGTGGCATTTTAAATCTTGTGTGGTTGTTATTGTGATATGTATACTTTTATACAGGTGTATTATACATGTTTATGTTTAATTTGACGGCCATTTTATAGGCAAAACCTTACCAGTTTTCGATTAGGATATGGTCCGTTACAGGTTTTAAATTGAATATGCATTCATGAAACTTAACAGTTTGTGCCCGGAGGTGATTTCCATCAACACGTTGATCCTGGGTAGCGGGAGGCTATCCTTCTGGCACGCCTTCTTCACATTCGTGAAATCGAAGCACATCGGTCACTTTTTGTTATTTTTCTTAACAAGGATCATGTTGGAGAGTTAGTTCAAATACTGGACTTTTCTAATGTAGCCGCCGTTAAGCAGTTTCTTCACATCCTCCCGGATGTCAATGAGCTTTTTGATGGAGTAGTTTATCCGATTTTACCTGACGGGCTTGCGACCTGAATTGAGGATCAACTTGTAAATCATTACTCTGATTAGAATTTCATGCATATATACGGGGGTCCACCAGTAGATATCGAAATTTTGTTGTAGGAGAGCGATTAGCTAGTCGCGTATGGGTTCGGCAAGTGAGCCCCCTATCTATATGCATCTCTCTGGATTGTCGAAGTCCAGAGAAAGGCGGTCTATTGCCTTGTTGGCTTGGGCCTGCTGTAAAGTCACTTTGTCTCTGTGATTGAAGTCCTCTGTCTACCAGTCTAGAAGGACTTGGGTGACTTAGGAGAGGTAGCATATCCGACCTATTACTTGGTTGCCCTGAATTTCTCCAATACCGCATGTCATAAGGAACTTTATCTTTAAGTGCATGATAGATGTTACAGCCCCAAATGCAGCGAGGTAGGGTTGGGCTAGGATAGCGTTATAAACTGAAGGTAGGTTAAGCACCAGGAACCTCAGCACGTTGGATGCCATCCTGGGGGTACATTCCCAATGTGACTTCCAATTGGATAGTTTCTTAGACGGGCACCACTTCATTGTCCAGTCTATACATGGATTATTCAATCGGTTTTAATTAACTCTTTTTTAACCCAAACTTAAAATAGGCATTCAGATAAAGAAAATTACGTGAACTTTCATTATCGATAAAAATTCGTTTCAACTGATACTCAATCGTACTATCTGAAATAAGTACTAATATAACTAGAGGGTTAAAGTGGGGAGTCATTATATGTGACATATCTTTTTTTTTTGTTGCTAAAACTAATGATATCATCCCTAATTTTTACCCTCTATTTCTTAGGAGCTGTCTCGAGGTGATCCGAGGGGGGTCCTTGAATGGTCTGATTGCCACCATGTTGACTATCCCAATTGCAACTCGGTTTCTCAGTTGCTGCTGCTCCATCCTTTCTTTACTTGTTTCACCGGGTGTTTACTCTGGGTTTCGTAGGAATTTGGTAAGGTGTCTCCTCTGGATGACCTACTTAATCTCTTTCTCTAGAGTCTGGTAGGCCTTTGTGCTGTGACCCAGAGATCGATGGTAGTAATAGTATTTCATCTGATCTTTTTCCTCTTGGTTCTTGACCAACTTTAGCCACTTTAAGAATTTTTCTTCCTAAACTAATGTAGGATGGTGGTTTGGGAGTCATTCAGTAGGGTTAGGTTTGGGGGTCCAAACTCCCTTCGGGCTCCCTGTTCCGTCCTGGGTTGTTTCCTTTAGTCTCAGGAGTTGAAGCGGGCTTTATCTCTCTTTCTGCCATTCGACAATCCCTGGCGAAGGTGGTCCCCATGCTCTAGATGATTCCTCTCGTTGGCCACTTTGACCACCATGTAAACACAGGCGATGGCTTTGACCTTGTGGAAGGTCTGGGGGTCCTTTTGAGCCAAATATTTAAAAAAGTCACCCATATCCAATGTCGATATGAAGGTGTTCAATTTTACTTTGTCAATGAGTCAAGGTATCCAGTGGGCCTCGGTGGTGAACTGGGCTAGGAAGCTCCTAAGACTCTCATTTGGCCCTGTTTAATACGAGCGAGGTGTCAAAGTTGCTTTTCTTCCCCTCAACTAGAGGCAAGCTGTGATAGGAAGTTATTAGCAAGCTCTTGAAATGTTCAGATCGAATTCAGCTGTAGGCAGTAGAACTAATTTTGCGTATCTGCCTTAAGGCTTAGTGGGAAGTATAGACACATAGCGGTCTCACTGAGACCCTAGAAGCTCAGTAGGATGCAAAAGTGGTCTAAGTGGTCCATCGGATCAGTGCTTTCATCTTAGGTTCCAGGGCTAACATCTTAAACTTGTGAGGGAGTGGTTGCATTCAGATTTTCATAGTGAATAGCGATCACCTCAGATCCCCAGAGCACTGCTAGTATTCCCCTTGAACACGTGCTACAATATCTTTTCCACTCGCTCCTCCATTTGAGAGGAGATTGTAGCCCTTTTCGCATTGAGGTAGGTCCTTAACTTCGAGCTATTGTTGAGCAGCACGAGGCCGGTCGACTACTTCCGTTGGTCAGCTGAACATTGAACAAAGCTCCCCTTGGTCCGGTGGCCTTTGCTCGTTGCGGGAGTAGTAAGGTTTTCGTTGCTCCGGGCTCTCATCCGGTTTCCTGGGATCAAGTCGGCCCTCCAAACCAATCGGGCCCCATCGCTCGAAGCCGCTTGGACTCTGAGGTTGTTCGAGCATTGTGTCTTCCTGGACTGGTGCTTCTTCCTCAGGCTTTTTTGTTGTGATATTGAAGTATAGTGGTGGAGGAAGGTGCCCCTAGCCTACGCTAGCCCTGATGCACGTAAAGGGTCTGGAGGATTTGAGATATATTGTCCACCCGGTCAGCAAGCGCCTACATGAAGGGCACCAGTTGCTCCTCCGCATTGATACCCGTGGAGGGGTATCGCCATGGGAGGCAATGTCTTTGGTTAGAGCGCTGGTCTAGACTTTGGTATTGACCATGTTTGTTTTAGTGTGAATAGTGGTTAGACTTTTTGTTGGCATTCTCACAGATGGTATCAATGATGCGTTTTGGGTCCGAGTAGCTAATGGATTGGGGTGCTACTTGATATTCTACGGCCGGTCGAACAAAAGCAAGTCCGATCTTCGTTCCCGATAGGTCTTCATTCTCGATAAGGGTATGGGTTTTGAATCTAGCTTGGAGGTGCATTTAGTGTAGAGCGGCTTTGGTGTGGAGTTGTACTTAACATGAGGCAGCTTTAAGATTGAGGGAGTGAGAGTTGTGAAGGACTTATTCGGAGGTTCTTTGGATAGAGGGTAGAGAGTTGTCTTTTTGTGAGCTTTTTAGTATCTGTCCCCTTTTCCCATAAGGGAGGGGGTATTTATAGTATTTGAGCCAGTTCAGCCATATTTGGACACCAAGGCTCGTTGACAGCTATCGGTATAGATTTACGGGTGCTGAATATGCCAACCATGGTTGACCGAGGAGATTTCTTCCTTCTTTGCGGTTATCATGAAGTGCCTGTTATGCTTGTTTCCTTTGGAAAGAGATCGGACTCCGCTATTGTTGCCATTTTGGTAAAGATTGTGCGGGCGAATATTTCCGAATTCTTGCCAGATTATATCTGCTGGTTATGACAAGTAATTCTAGCACATGATTAAACGATCGCGAGCCGTCCTTATTGGGCCTACGTGGTCAACTCAGCCGACTGGGCCAACTATGATGTCGTTTGTACCTTGGGCCTGTGAAAATGTAACGTGGGTTGAATACTCTCTGGATCTTTTGTTCGCCTGTGGGCCTTTGCACTGTGCTCACCCATTTATACTGTTCCCATCAAAAGTATGACTATAATTCTTTTTAATAATATAAACCGTGGAAATCTAATTTGACAATCAATTAAAAATTTAACAATAAATTGTATTTTAATAGCAATTTTTAATGGTAATGATAAAAGTTAATGTATGTGACTTAAGAGATTATCCATTTAATTAACTATCTGCCTTCATAAAACCTATTCTATAATGAGAAGATTAGAGTAAAAAAATTGTTGAGTATTTTAACAGGAAAAAAAAAAAAAAAGCCTTGCTTAGAATATTAAGTTTTAGAAATAGAAAATGCTAAGTTTACAAACTA
>JAODPA010019098.1:0-13097 GCA_025585075.1 Nepenthes mirabilis | reverse complement strand
GGATTCTTCCACTATTCTCCTCTTTCACCTACTCTCCCTCTCTCTCTCTTCATACCGTCCGTTGCCCCTTTCTCTCTTCCGTAACCCTACCCTTCCCGAAGCTTCTAACTTACGGTCGTTCATCTCTCTTTCCTTCCTCTCTTCTCTTCGGCGTTTCTGATTTTCGTCGGCCTCTTCCCCCTCTTCTCATTATTTTCTCATCTAATTGGCCATCTCACTTGATTTCTCTTACGTGAACCGACGCCGAATCTGAATACTTTTTGCTGGTGATTCCGTTTGCACTCATTTAATCAGTAGGCCATTGCTGTGGGTTATAAATAGAGGCGTGCGGTAGTGGTGTAGGTCGTCCGAGCCTCTGCAGACAAACCCTACGGTGCCAAAGTCGCTGTCGTCTGGAGTCGTGGTCGCCGTCGCCATTTTGGGTCCGGAGGTGTGCCGCCGACGTTCGCCGTTAGTAGCCGTTGTCGTCGTCAGTTTGTGCCTCCGCCGCGGCTGCAAACCCTAGCCGTCGCTTCAGGCAAGTAACATTCCTAATTTCTGCTAGTAAATCCTTCGTTTCTTCTCACTGATGCTAATTTTCTTACTCTCGTGCCGTGATTTATGGGAATCGGCCGTATTTCTGTAAGGGGAAATGGGGTTCGAAACCAGAGCATTCGCTCTCTGTTCGGCCGTATCAGGAGAGTGAACGGTGAAGATTTTGTTGGGCTTCAGTTGCGTAAATGGGTATTGTTAGTGGGTATAATCACGCGTAGATATTTGGGTGTATGTATTTATATGTGTATTTATATACCGGCAGTATATATACATTTATTTATTTATCTAATGAGTGTATGTATTTATATGTGTATTTACATGCGAACAGTATATATCTATATCTGTAGTGTGAGTATACTGGCAGCGTGCGTGCTAGATGATTCGAACAGTGGTGTGGGTGCGTGTATGTAATATATATATATATATATATATATGCATGTATGTATGTTGGTATAGTTTGTATGTGAGTATATATATACAAATGCACGGATGCAGGGGAATGACATACACATGCTTGATTTACATGAATGTGAATGTTAATATTGTTGGATATTGAAAACTATAAATATGGGCCTGAATGTATTATATTAAGGTATAAGTTAAGGAGAAAATGTGGATAAACTATTATTATGATTGGACTCATACTAGCCGAATAGTTGAAATAGCTTTGATGATCACGGGTCTTATTCATTGACGTCGAAATAGAAGGTATTTTGTAGTTTTAGAGATAAGACTTGGGTCATCGAGTAAATTAGAAAAGATCTAGTTAAATATTATAGCATTTGATCGAATGTTCAAACTCCCCTTGACCCTTCTCTTGCTCATATGATAAATGATTTTTTGTGTTGGCTTTGACTGCGTGTGTATATTTTATTGGTATTCTATGAATAAATAACGGAAAGTGTACAAAGACTCTACGGTATCCGGACTAATGGGAGTTCGTGAAATCTTAGAGTAATTTATACTTTTTCAATACCTATTCCATTCCGGAGGTCGAGATCGTTGATATTGATAAAAGATGCTTATAATCCAGTGACCATTGTAGATGATGATATCTTGGATATCATTGGCGAGTGGCATCGGAGATAGTATAAGCATATTATGGGTACAGCATTTGGGAGGATTGTAGGGGTAATGGGATACTATGGATACCGGATAACCTTGTGGTACTCATCCAACCGTTGGAGGCGTAAATACGCAGCTTTTGGTTCACTATGGTAGAAAAAGGTTCGAGAAGATTCTTGTTATCTCGTACAGTTGTGATCTCAAATGGAGTTAATAATCAGATTCTTGTTATCTCGTACAGTTGGTTGAGGTCATTGCTATTGAGGAGGGATATTTATAGCCTAATGATCATTGTAGATGATGATATTAGAGATATCATTAGCGATGGTTATCAGAGATGGTATGAGCATGCCACGGGTACAGTATCTGGGAGGACTGTAGGGGTAGTGGGGATACTATGGATATCAGGTTACCTCGTGGTACTCATTCAACCGGTTGCGGTTTAAATACGCGATCTTTGATATACTATGATAGAATAAGATTTAGGGAGATTCTTGTTATCTCGTACATTTGTGACCTTAAATTGAGCTAATAATTGGACTCTTGTTATCTCGTACAGTTGGTCAAGGTCGTTGCTATTGAGAAAGGATGCTTATAGCCTAGTGACCATCGTAGAGGATGATATCAGGGATATCATTAGCGATGGGTATTAGAGATGGTATGAGTATGTTACCAGTACAGCCTTTGGAAGGGCTGTAGGGGTAGTGGGGATACTATGGATATCAGGTAACTTCGTGGTACTTACCCAACCATTAGAGGCGTAAATAAGCGGCATTTGGTTCATTATAACAGAATAAGGTCCATAGAGATTATTGTTATTTCGTACAATTGACATTGTATTAAGCGGATGATCGGGTTCGATGGAATTCATATTGCATTTTTGACATCCAGTTATTCTTATAACTTTTGGGCTGTAGACACGGTATGCTATTGATGCTCGGACATTGTTTGGTACATCATAAGCTATTAATAATTTTATATATTTGTTGTTATTATCGGAGATGTTTACTTATATTCCTCTATTGTTGATTATAATTACTTACTGGACAGTTGGCTCACTCTTGTGTTTTATTGGCTTCGAAGTAGATAGGTTGACATCAGGATAGAAGGATCGCATATCGTCGTATATAATCCAAATAGAGGTAATCTCAAAAATTGAGGCTTTCATGATAGAGACTTGAGATTTTTGTTGGTTCATCAATCTTTAGACATTTATCAGGTTTTCATTTATGTGGATTTGATATTATGGATATCGATGCTATTTCTATTTCAAGTAATTTATTATTAGTATTATTGATGTTTATTTAATGATACAATTATGATGATCATTTATGGTATCAGAAATATTAGTGATGCGATGATTTTGAATTCCTTTAAGTTAATTGAGGTTACAATTTATGACGTATAATTGACGATTTCGGATGACTCGAGATTTTTGCCTGGATGGTCTGGGCTGAGTTCGAGGACTTGGGTTTGGGTCGTTACAGCGAGAGTTAGTAAAAGATTGAACAAGACTCCATCGGATATTAAGGCAAGTGTTTTTGTTAAAGATTGAATTAAAGGAGTCCCCTATTTTTAGCTAGAAAACAAACAGCAAAACGAAACATCTTAGGACAAATCAAGACAATTAAACGGTCAACCAATCCTGCTCAATGAGGCAGGGAATTAGATTTTAAATGACAAAATCAATCATTCATCAGTTGACAATAATTGAGAATCCTTTAGGAAATGCTTCAAAACAATCTGTTAGACACACCCCTGAGATACCATTTAACATATTCAAAGCTTGAATTAAACTTTCCAGTGTGGGGCCAGTGTCAGGTATAATTTAAAATAAGATTTGACATGACTAATTCCTCTAATTCTAACATTTTCTTACTTAAACTCATCCCCAATTCTTTATTATATTTTGTTCTTGTAGAAGATTTCTGATTTGAATGTCGGAAGATATATTGAGGAGTGAATCCTGTATTTTTTTTTTATCTCTTATTAATTGTTATGGTATACAGGATGCGGATTTAAATGTTAAAAGGTCAGACTAAATTTTATTCAGATAGCTATCCTAATTTCAGGTATGCATCATACATATAAATAGAGGTATAAATAAAAACTAGATCAAAATAAATATTAAATAATGTGTGAAGACTGACCATATAACATTACACTTTTTTATATATTTTCTTTCGTTGGACAAGTTGAATTTCACCCCGAAAACAAAATACTCTCAAGTTGGACCTGCACTATTCAAAGCCAAAACAATAATAAATAGGCCCACAGTTTTGGGCCTTCAAAAGAACAAATGGGGCTATGGGCCCAGAAATCAGCTTCAATACATTTTCCCATGAAATAAAATTTTAATTTTCAAAATTTTGCTGTTTTGATCAATATTTTGGCCTTTTGAACTAAATGATGCCATTATGATTCAAAGAACAAAATTGCATATTTTACCTATGCATTTATATAAAAACGACCTCGTTAAATTAAAATATTGCTTAAAAGAAGAGGACAGAGAAAATCTTGATAAAACTATAGTTTTTATTCCNAACTCAAACTATTAGATCTGCAAGAAATATAAAGGTAAAATTACAAAATGTTATATAAGTTTTTATTTTTCATTTTTTTTCCAAGTATAATTAAAATTTCCAATATATTTTTTATTTTTCATTAGATCTGCCTTACATATTGTTTTTAATTATCTGCACGAATAATTTTTCATTTATCTTGGACAACTAACAGTTATTCTTATTATTTTCGAGTGTAGTTATTTTTTTGCTTTCAAATGCCTGCTTTCTTGTTCTTGGGTCCTCTTTGACACAGTATCTAAATTTATTTTTGTTAGCAATTTCTCGGTAATTACCGCTTAATAAACTGCCTACCACTTCTCTTGCCTTCAACAAGAGACAAAAGTTTAGAGAGACTGCCTCAGCAGGCGAAATTTATTTATAACATAGTTTTTCTCATATAATAATGTATTATTAACCATCTATGTGTCTCCGCCCTTACCCCAATATGCATTTCTTGGTTTAAAATGGACTAATAACTATGTAGAACATCAGAAGTTGGTGAACAACAAAGCTTGGCTAAAATAGTTGGGATCTATGAAGGTTATGATGGGATATACTGCCGCCGGCGTGGATGAATCGAGAGAAATAGATAAAATGGCGACGAAGGATTAATCCTATATCTCATTGATGAATTCCGGTAAATTATCCCTCGCGTTAACTTTGTTAGCGTGTGTATATTTTATTGGCACTCTATAACTAAGTTGAGAAAAAAGTATAAAAACACTAAGGTATCGAGTCGAATGGGAGGCTACGGAATCTTAGTGTATTTAATACTTTTTCGATATTGAATTCATATTTTGAAGGTTTAGGTCATTTGGATGGATGCTTATAATCTTATGAACCGATTTGTGAGATATCAGTGGATATCGTACCGAGGTGGTGTTAGGTTTGACTTGTTGATGATATGTATATTTTGTTCCCAAAGGGGCATAGATCAAAGGATCACAGAATACATGCAAGTTATCCGATGGGGTAATGAGAATGTTGCTTGTGTGTGTAGATTGGATACGGTACTTGTATATTACAGCTGGCAAGTATCATGAGACCATAGGGTTGCTTATCAAATTTGCAAACATCGGTACCTCGAGGGTTACCCAACCATGGGGCGGACGTGTGGATTGAGGGATCACAATGATGTATAACGTCCGATGAGACTTTCGTGACATCATATATTTGGGACCTCTTTTGTGACGGGTTCGAAGGAACCTATACTGTGACTGATACTCAGATTCGGTGGAATCCAATTTGTATTTCTGATGATTTATTGTCATGTGGCATTTGATTCGTGAATACGACAAGTTATTGAATCTCAGATAGTTGTCGATTTATCTTATGTAATTATTATGTTATCAACTGAGACGTTTCATTATTTTCCGTTATTTTATTGATTTATTTACTTGCTAAACCTTAGGCTCACCCTTGTGTTTTGTTGGCTCCAGAGTAAAAATTTATGAAAGGTTAGAAAAGATTGTACAGTTGCTGAGGAAATTTGAGACAGAGACAATCTTGGGATTTTAAGCTTGTGGCAGGAAGCTCTATAGTTAGTTCAATTAGTTGAGGTTTTGTTTAATTGTGTTATTGGAATTGAGTTCCCAATATTATAATATTGTAGACATTTATTATCTTTAGAAAATTTATTATGAGGATTATATTTATTATGTTTTATTTAGTGATGCATTTATGAGATTATTTATGATTTTGGGTTTCCAATTGGCCATTTTGGGTCAGGTTGGGTGGCTCGGGCTCAGGGCGTCACAAGTAGTTCCTTTATGAAATCCACTTCTGTAGATGCAATGGATCGTTCCACCTATGTGCTTTCTTTCTCATCATAATAGCCAACAAGTGCTTCATTATGTTTTATTCTATAATATGCTGTCTCTGACATTTGCATATGTTGGCCCAATTCACTCCAATTTCTGCACATAGTATTTATCCTGGGCCACCAAGTTCTTTGTTGCCTTCATCCCATGCCTAGACTATATAAATTTTATAGAAAGAGATTGCATCCCCCTAAGGACCTTTTTTTTTTGGGTCACAACAGAACACTGCACAAATTACTTTTAAGTGTTGGACATTTATGAGGAAGCGGGGACTTGAAGTGCTGAAACTTCTATGGCTGAAAATTAAATATTTACCACTTTTTTTTTTTTTATTTTGCTATTATCCCAAGTTGGGAGCTCATAGGTTTGAACCTAGTGCTTGAATATGCAACCTAACATTTGAACAGATAGACTCTTACCCATCAAACTATCTGAATATTTTTGGTTTAGATTTTGTGGTTATAGACTGGTGAACCGGACAACCAGTCATATACATTGTTTTGTTGTCCTTGTCCGTCATACTAACAAATTCATTGTACAAAATCCTCCCAGCACAATCATCCCTGTCTTTTCTTTCTTTCACATGCTTTTAAAGGTGGCTGCAGCCAGCACCAATAGCACTGTCCCTATTAGGCTGATGGACTCTCTCCTTTGTCGGAACCTGGGACGTATTGTTTTTCCTTACTTCAGCGTCTGTCTCTTTTTCCCTCTGTCCTCTACTACACATTAGTTCACCCTTCCATTGTTTTTACTTCATTCTTTGTGGTTTTTTCTGAGTCTCTCTTTTCTTGCTTTTGTAAGTGTGTGTGTATTGTGGCTGGGAATTTTTTCAATTATTGTTGATTGCTGGAAATATTCTCTTTGAAGAATAGAACCACATAAAGCGTATATTGTGGAATATATGTCGGGTTACTTTTTTCCTTTCTATTTCTCAATGACCATGAGTTGTTTGTTTGTATATGTCTGGGTCTCCTTCATTGTTTTACTTCATCCTCCCGTATTTTTTCATTGTTCTCCTATTTTCTTATTTTCATGATTATATTTTTCTTTTTTTTTTTTTGCTATGTATTTTTCAATTACTGTTGATTGCTGGGTATTTTTCAATGACCATGTGAAGTTTAAGTGTCACAATGACCCTATGTTGTGTATTTATTAGGTACCTTTTGTTTGTTCTATTTGTTTCAATCTCAGACAATAAGTTGGTTTCTTATCTCAGCCAATATTGAATGTACGTAGTGAATTATTAGAATTTGTAGCCTGAAGAATACATTTCCGTTGATGTAGAATGACAAGGCGATATGCCGTAAGGGGGACCAAGAGAAAGAAGATTGAAGAAAACTATGATAGAGGAGAATCAGAACAATTGGCTGAAGTTGCAGCGACAGAAAATTCCAGGAGCATGATGCCTGGCGTAGATGAAGATGAAAAAATAGCTGAAAGTGTTGTGAAAGATCTGCCAGGTTTTCCAATATCACCTATAGATCAGAGAAACAAGACTGGGGTTACCTTCGTTCTTGAGAAGGCTTCACTGGAAGTTGGCAAAGTTGGAAAGGTATACAGATTTTAGTTCTTACCTCATATTTTGATTTTTACTACTTGGGTTTGTAGATTTTGCTATATCTCATGCAGCTTTATGTGTGAATGCAGAACTACCAGATTTTAAGCTCCGAGGATCATGCAAATTTCCTGAGAAAGAACAACAAAAATCCTGCTGATTACAGGCCCGACATTGTTTATCATGTTTGTAAATTCCTGATTCATTGTATTCTATATTAATTGGGCAATCCAATGCTTGGATATAGTGTAGGAAGTTTTGTTCACCTTAGATGTGAGAGCATTAAAATTCATTAACATGTCATAATTCTAACAAGACTCAGGTGCACCAAACCTGGAACAAACTTGGAATAGCTGCAAATTTCACTCAAGAATACAACTAGGTGAAATTTTCACCAGTGTGTATCAGTAGGGGATGCTAGTGTTGAACCAAAATTGTGCACCTTAGTTATTTTCTGCAATCAAAGTTGCGCACCTTATTTAGTTCCTGCTAAAGGGAATTTAGATAACACTATATGATATGCTACAGAGGAATTAGGATTGTGGGCAGGAAAATGGATGAAGGTTGAGAGAGAAAGAGAGAGAGAGAGAAGAAGTTGAAGTCTGGTTTGTAAAACCCTCCATAATAAGATTGAAGCCGAGAAATTGTTGAATTTCTAGTCCTCTGGCCCCATCTCACCATATTATTGCTTTAAGAAGCTGAATGCATAATCTGAACTATTATATATTTAGGATATCAAGAGTTAACTTATGCTCAAGTAATGTTAGAATTTTGTCCTTGGTATTAAACGTATTATGTTGAATCTGTTTTTGTGTCAGATATTTTGGGTTATGTCTAAATTGTTTTATCCCTTCAGGCTCTTCTAATGATACTGGATAGCCCGATTAATAAGGCTGGAAGGTTGCAAGCAGTGTATGTGAGAACTGAGAAAGGTGTTCTTTTTGAAGTGAAACCGTACGTTCGTATTCCAAGGACATATAAGCGGTTTGCTGGTATCATGTGTAAGTGCTAATTAAGTGGTCTTGAAGATCTATATCTGCAAAGGCCACTTGTGGTGATTTGTTCTCCACAATCTTCTTTTACCGCGGAGTACTAACTCAGGATTTTCCTTGTTAGTTATGATTTGCTTCTTTTGTTGATCATTGCAGTGCAGCTTCTACAAAAGCTGAGCATAACTGCTGTTGGCAAGCGTGAGAAGCTTATGCGGGTGATTAAGAACCCAGTAACACAGTATTTACCCCCCAATTCGCGTAGGATAGGTAGTAATTTGTTCATGATCCTGTGTATTTGAACACTGCGTGAGCCAATCTTCCTGGCACGAATGATATCCCTTGTTTGTTTTTCAGGCTTTTCATATAGCTCGGATAAGTTGGTTAACATTCAGGACTATGTGACTGCTATTGAAGATGGTGTTAATTTTGTCTTCGTGGTATGTTGGAAACTAATTTGCATTGTTTTATGTTATCCAACTGCTATGTCTATCTAATTTCTGAAGTTTTAGGTCGGTGCTATGGCTCATGGGAAAATTGACAAGGAGTTCACAGACGACTATATATCAAGTAAGTAATTCTGAAACTTTATTTCTCTTACAGATGGGTTTTTTTTAGACAGTAGTTTCCTCTGGTCATTCCTCACTATTAATAATTTAAACCCAGCATTATATCTTCTTAGAGCAATGCTATGTGTCCAACCAAATTATCTGACCTTCATCCAACTTTGTTTTTTCCCCAAAGTTGAGCATATCTTCATTGAGTTTGATAAATTTAGAATAATATTTGTAAAAGGTGAAGTATTAAGAAGTATATTTTTTAATTTTGATTTTGGAAATTAGATTTAACATATTTTACACTTTAAAATTAAAGTAGAAGATTAGAATTTGTTATACTTTACCTTTCAAATTTGTTGAATTAGATAAATGTAAGTTCAAGATCTGATTTTAAATTGGGTGAATAGCAGGCTTGTCGTTGTCTTCCCTTTCTATTCTTTGGTAAGCTTTTTTTATTTTTTCCTATTCATTCATTGATTAAAGGTAGCTATGGCTTTTTACACTTTACCTTTTATTAACATTGTTACAAATTTATTGAATATATAAGTATAAACTGACTTCTGAAATAGGAAATAAAGTTGATGAAGGTTAGATAAATTTCATAGGATAGGAAAGTACTTCACAACTTCTTGTGTTTGTATACACGGAGGGTGTGATTTCTACCTTTCTTTTCTTTTTTGTTATTTATTCGTGCTTGAAAATAAATTTTCTTCCATGTATTTTTTTTGCATGATGCTGTATACTGCTAATGTCTTAGTCGTGAAGTTGTCACATCAGATCATATTTCTAAAATCTGTTGTCAGTAGTCTTTTGAAAGTAATAAGTAAAACAAACGGAATCCTTTCTCATGTTTGATTGCCAAATGCGGGACCATAAATTTTTCAATATTTCTACTCAATTTCTGCTTGTGATTAATTCATATAATACTGTGATAAAATAAATAGGTGCTCAAACATGTGTGATTTGGAAGAGTCTGTAGTAATGAAATTTTTTTATGTAAAACGTTAAGTAGTTCTATCTAAGACCTTCTAATTGGGATATGAATTAACATCCATATTTCTTAATGACAAAATCTGTTATCGTTCTTTGCATGTCCCTGGAAATTTAGAGTAGGCATAAATTCTCCCAGTTTGTGTCCTACTGTATGATCCAACTCTTTGGTAAGTATACCAACAAATAAATAGTCTGAAAGCTGTAATCTCTGGAAGTCCAGGCCTATTTTTTTCTATAAAGCATGATCTTGTAAAAACTGTTGCTGTGCCCGTTAAACTGGGGCTGGCAATTGTTGAAATGACATGCAAACACACATAGAACCGGACGCAAATTTCTCAGGGGTTAGTTCAACAAGATTAACATGATTCTCAAACATGATTATCGGGCATGAAGCCACCTGATTTAGAAACCAAATAATTTTTAGCATCTATCATTCAGATTAGTTAATTGTAGTCAGACACATATAAACTGATCAATATCAAATGAATTATAAAATGCCTTTTCTTTTTATAGATGGTGACATATTCATTTTTTGATCTCTTAGAGAAATTTATGACAAGGAGATATGTGCACCAACAAAGATAATAGATAGAATAATAATATAACTAAACCTTTTTTTCCCATTTGGTGAAATTAACTGTAAGGATTTTGTGTATCTGTCTAGCTTTGTCCAGGGCCATTAACTTTGTTAGCTCCAATATGCAAAATCACGATTAATGGTTTCCTCGTAGATGTTTGCCTTCAACGTGCTTGATTGCTATGAGATTTTCTGGTTATTGGCAATGTGTTATGACCTTTTTATTAAATTGTTAGCGATTTATTATGTTGACATGGAAATATCCAAGCATGACACGAATATTAGTACATTGGTGCGCTGAAGGTCTTTTTGTCATGATCCCAACTCAGACATGACTAATTACCTTCCATGATTTACTTTACACTGTGTTACTTTGAAGGTAACCTGTTTCCTTCATTTTTTGCAGTTTCGAGTTACCCGTTGAGCGCTGCATGGTGTATTGGAAAAATTTGTGAGGCCATGGCAAACAAGTGGAAAGTACTGTGAACCATTAGCTTCCTTGGCGGATTGAGAGTGCCATTTTTTAGCCTTTTGAAATGTGGAATGTTGACAACCCCTCTGGCATTATCTATTACACTTAACTTTAGTGCAGGAAAAGGCAAAAAAAAAGAAAAAAATGGTTCTATTTGTGAAGCAGATTTCTTTTGGAAACATAGATAAAAAAATCATTATGTTCATCAAGTTCATGACATTAATCGTGAGAATCCAAGCTTTGGGCATGTAGTAGGAGTTGAGAATCCCAGTTTTGAAGTTACTCAACCAAATCCTCATGTTATCACGGCCTGTGTGTTTTCTTTAGACGTGGTTTTTCTAAGTTGTATATCCTCATCTGATGATGTATATGATGCAGGTGACCTAGCTAAAAAAGAAATACTTCGGATGGCTAGCAGAGCCGAGTACCAGAACGTGGCCTTTTTATGAGGCCGGTCTCATGTAGGTATGATGTTGCAAGGTGATAGACTCAGTCAATGCTTGGGTGAGGTCTTTTTGCCTTGAACTCGTTGCACCATAAAATTTTCTTATAATGTTGAGTTAGATTATGCCAAAGGGAAGTCTAATTTATGACATATTCCTCACCACACAAATCGCTTAGATCTAATTTTCTTATAACTCACTTTTGTTCTAGCTAGAGTTAGAAAGATAAAAAAAGAAAAAGTTTCTAGATATTGAAATGTCGGAGCATCTTATCTTATCCCATTTGTAACTTCAGTCGGGGAGGGTAATAAAGACACCAATTTTGTCTGATTGAATGAATTTTAGCAAAGGGTCTGAAATATATATCATCCATGGGATAGGAGGCATCCTATTTTTATTTTTATTTTTTAGGAGGATGTGTAAAACGAATGGAAATTGCAGAGAAATAACGGTGGATTGTCAAAAAATGTAGAATTTTCATTTGCCACGATTGTTGTTTCCTAATGAAATCTTATGGATGTGTTCTTCTGCCCTCTTTAATCACTTATCTTAACCTTCTTCCTTTCCAAGTGATGGTACAGCCGAAGATGAAGGAGAAGGGTATCTTTAGGTTTCTCTCAGAACACTGATTTTCTATATTCTCTTCACTCAACATCCGAAATGAAGCCCCACAAGTTTGCCATTTTCCTCTTTTCCAAGAATAATGAGTTTTAAGCTTCATGAGAAGAGCTAGGTCAAAACTGATGAGTGGTTATGTTAAATAGTAAGAGAAATAATCACGAGGAGAGGCAGCGGAATTACAAGGAGGAAAAAGGGACCTGCCTAGGTAGGGTATAGGAGGAGATTAGGGTTTCCAAATGGGCTCATTAGGGCTTTTTGCTAAATCAAATTTAGCACCTTATTTTAATTAGTTCTTTTATCTTAAGTTGCACACAAATATATTTAACATTGTCACGATAAATTTTAATTAGTAAATCATATTATTAAAAATTAAGCTTATTGCTATTGAAAAAACTATCAAAATATTCTCTAGTCAACAGCTCAGAATGTTCAAACTTATCAGAAAGTTAGTTCTATCCCAAATGCAAACTATTGGCTTAGAAAAATATTATCTGTATATTAATTTTTTTAATTGATAATATCTATGGATTATAAGTCTAATTGATTCAAAGTGAAATACTGAGGTGTAATAGATATTAAAGAATTTCATTCCTGACATATGTACTTTAAATCCTCAAATAATTGTAGATATTTTTTCTTCCATGCTTTCTTAGTTAATATGTATTTTTATGGGCTTCTGTTTCTTTAAATTTGTATTTTTATGTTTGTTTCTATTATTTAATTTAGATTGTTAATATGTGATAAATTCGTGAATAGATTTTATAAAGTGCTGGTTCCGTACGGTGAACCATATTATACTCAAGTATGGCCAAAAAAAAAAAAGAAAAAAAAGGCTGGTGGATCTTTTCTTGGAATAAAAGGGGAAAAAAATAACATTCTCAAAATCTACATGTTTAAAGTTTTATTC